>BPTQ01000002.1:142562693-142573163 GCA_019973895.1 Chrysanthemum seticuspe
TCAAAATATAAAAAGATAAACTAAAAACTTCCAAAATATTAAAACATAAAACAAAAAGCTTATTTATAAATGTTCTCTATCTACTTCCTTTGGAAAATGAGGTGAAGAAGGAGAACTTCTGCAAACTCACAAAGACCAACATCCGAGAATTCTGGTTCAGCACCTTCTTATTTGAGTTTTGCAAGAGATCCTTCTCGAAACCACTTCTACATACGATTGACCATAAGTCAGGAGTGTTTCATTTCAAGGTGGTGTAGCAAAAGTTGAACGAGGGACTACTTTACTACAGCTTACAGCTACACGAAACGAGAACTCACAACATGCAACAACGTACTCTCTCGTTATCGTGAAAATAATAGTGTCATGTCTCCCTAAAACAACTTACTGAATACATAGCCATGTCATCTTGTTGTGCTCAAATCCTATGGATGAGATCCCAATTATCTGACTATGGCTTTGAATTCAACAAAATCCCTCTGTACTGTGATAATAAAAGTGCTATTGCTCTCTCATGCAACAACGTACAACACTCAAGAGCAAAGCACATCGACATTCGACATCATTTCATCAGGGAGCAAGTTGAAAACGATGTGGTGGAACTTTACTTTGTGAGGACTGAATACCAGTTAGCATACATCTTCACCAAAGCTCTTCCTAGAGAACGTTTTGAGTTTATTCTTCCACGACTTGGTCTTAAGAGCCTACAACCAGAAACACTCAAACGTCTTCAAGAGGAAGAAGTGGAGTAAAAGGTTTCCTTCATCTATCTCTTGTAAATATTTATTCGAAAAACAAAATACAAAATTATAAAACCTTCAAAAATCAAATAGAAAAATATAAAACTTTCAAAATCCATAAAAATTTGAAAAATTTGAAAAATCTTCAAAAAATATTGATATTTTGTCATGTTTTTCTCGATTCGATAATATCTACGGTCTTGATGCTGTCATTCAAAGAATGACACGGGACTTTAGATGTTGTTCGAATTTTCATATATAAAAAAAAATCTAAAAATCAAAAAATATTTTTGGGAGAAAGAGAAACTATGGTTTATTGTCATTTCAGGCAGTAACCCGCTTTTCAAAGAAAGAACAGAGCCATGCTTTATCCTGATTTTTTCAAATCTCATGCTCTGATTCTTTAAACAAATCCTTACTATCTTATGAAAACTAGTTGTTTTGAAAAATTACTCGGACTCTATTTTTTGGAAATCATTTGGACTTAAAGTTTGTCAAAATATCTATCTCTCAATCAACAACTTATGTCATTGATTGAGGGGGAGAATGATTTCAATTAAATCAAAACGTTATTTGTCATACAATTGTTTTCAAAAGATATTCATGCATGTGCAATCAATGGAGTTTAAAGTCTCAAATTCTGATCCTTATCAGTTAAAATGTTTTCATAATCAAGTCACAATTCTCCTTTAAAGCTTTCAAAATCAATTTTTATCTACAGAGATCACAAATCTCAAATGATTTGATAATTGTGATCGGGGGAGAATTTTTGATTTAAATTGGATTTAATCTGATAATTCGGTAAATGGTTTTATAAGGATGAACAAGCTCTCCTTCCCACATGTGCTAAACGATTTCAAATTTTCCATGCACATGTTGAGGGGGAGCATCTATCTTAAACCACTAAGATCTGAAATGTGATCAATTTCAATGTGCAGTCTTTTCCCTTTAGTATGTGCAAAACTCTTTTAATACCTCGAGGCATATATTGAGGGGGAGAAAATTTTTGAAAATCTCATCCTTCCCCAATATGCTTTATCTACTTGTTTGATCAGGGAAGTGATGTTGATATCTTTTAGAAAGTGGTAATCAAAGAAGTTAATTCTTACTCTTGCCTCTGTGTGCTTAAACAATTTCAAATACATGATGCACATGTTGAGGGGGAGCTCTTCTTCTAAAAATATCAAAAACAATTCAGGTACAAAATGCTTTGATAATATATCATAAGTATCTGGATTGATTTTCAAATGGGTTTTAATTGGTTCCAATGGCAGATGAACAATACCAAATAGACCGACCAAATTTACTTTTTGTACGGTGGTATAAGGATGATAAGGTTAGGTATTTGTTCCCATGATCCGCCAGAACCGGAGGGATCTACCCAGGGACTATCCACTAGATAGTGTAGAAGTCCTTAGGTATATTGAAAAAAGGAGAAAAGTGAGATATGGGAAGAGTGCGGACTGAGATTGAGCTAGTACTGGAATAAACCCAACAAGGTTCTAGTTATGAAGTCTCGGTAAGCACTGAAGGGGTTAAAGAATGAAAATGAATTGAATGAGAAAAGGGTGAAAACAAATAGCCCTCCAATTATTCAACCTTAGGGCAGAAACCGGGTTCAATTCATATGTTACTGGTGGTTACCAAGGTAACATCGGTATTGAAGACAAGACGTCATGGACCCAGTGACGCACTGCACTTCAACTTCCCAAACCACTCAAGTTCCTCTTAAAAGGACTTGTTTCATTCTCACGGGGAAGCGACATTATCTATCGACTTTCTCTTAGAGATTGTTGATATTGAAGAAGGAGACCCTCTCCCTAGTCTCCGATATAGGATCCAAATATGCACAAATTGAGTCTAGAGCCACGAGATCATCAATAAATCTCATTAGGACACTTTCAATGAAGACTCTCTGTTTCACACAATGTGGAAAGAGAGATTATATCTTGAGTCCTACGCATTATCCTTGTGGTATTGCCAGAACATCCGAGTGATATGTAAACATATTCACAATGAAGATAGAAAGCCTTCTGGAGCCAACATCAAACAAGCTCCTGGTAGGTGGCATGTGAGATCTATTCAATAGATAAACCATGTGACAACTGAACAGAAACAATGGGACGATTCAATCTTTTGAATCAATCCTGGTTCAGGATATGGATTGACGGATACCTTTGAAAAACCGGTCGTTGTGCTTAAAAACTCTTTTCTTTAGCACATCGACTGTGTACTAATATTTCTATATAAAAGGTATTTATGATTGATAATTGATTTTCATTAAAACCTTCGTTGTATTGCAAAAACAATTTCTATTGTGCGATACACGATTGTTTTTCAAATCTCTTTTTATCAATCAGTGAATTTCAATTCGCTGGTTCACTCACTCCGTGTTGTCTTCTTTGAGACGTTCTGGTTTGAGAAAAGCTAGAGCAGCTGCGAAACCCTGTCAAGGAAATTCTTCGGAATTATACTTGATCACAGGTGATGAGTGTCTAAATACTCATCATTTTTGTATAATATAAACTGCAAAATCATCTGAAAACACTCAAAAACGCATCAAAATGATAAAAATATCACAAATCAGTGTTTTATGTGTTTTAAATGCAAAAATATCAAAATCAGATGAAAAACGTATCAAATTTGCAAAAATTGCAGTTTTAGTCCCCCAAGTTTCTAAAATTGTCAAAAACAGTCCCTGCGCACAAAATTTCAAAAGAAAAGTCACCAAAGGTCCTTTTAAAATCAAAAGTTGACAAATTTAGTCCTTTGGTGAAAAATATCAAAAGTTTGAGAAATTTACAAAAATGGTCCTTCAACTTTCAAAATTGGCAGAAATGGCCCCCGGAAAATCTGAAAATGGCAACTTTGGTCCTTGCATTATTAAACTTTGTCATTTTTAGTCCTTGGAACATCTTTGATGAGTTGGCAGGAGTGGCCCCTCAAGTTTGGAAGAATTACAAACAAGTCCTTGTTTTATTAAAGCCTTATAGCCATTTTGGACCCTGCCATCCCATAGTGACCCCTGCCACAAGCTTTTTGAACCCCCTTGCAATATAATCCAATCCAGTCAACCACCCAAGTCAAACAACTCACCCACTTGGCGCCTAAAACCAGATGTACTGTAGACTCTCCTCTCCACTTCTGTTTACTCAAAACCAGCCATGGTTTCACCCCAATTTCAACCCCCTCCCATTCCTTGTCCCCTCCACACCTTCTAAACAACAAAAAGCTTTAATTACCTCAACCAAATTCATTAATTGATAAAAACTGCTCAAGATGACTTTGGCGCCAAAAATGACATATGGCATTTGAGAGTGATCCAATGGCTATGGATTGGTGGGAAAGATTCAGAGGAGTGAGGCAATGAGTTTGGATATAAAAGAAAGGCATAAAGAAGCAAGAGGAGAGTAGTTTTAGTTTTAGTTTTATCTAAAATGTCGTTTTTAATTTAAAGTCTTTAAATTATTATAAAACTTGTTGTATTCTGTTTCTTTGTATCAAACTTAGTGTTTTGTAATCAATATAACCTATTTCCAGTTATCAATTTAAGTTATGTTAAGATTTCATGTTTAAAGTTACTGTTGCAACTTTCCTTCTCAAAATCTTATTTAAAAGCTTCACAAATTTCATCTATCAGCTTCAATAAGCTCAAATGAGCTTGTGAAAGCATTGTACAAGCTCATATTCTAGTTTCCACTCATTTTGCATGATAGTCAACAGAAGTCAACTTTGGGCTCAAAATGGTTCAGAAATTGAAAAGGGTGATGCAGAGGTTGCTTTTGGGTGTATTAGAGTAGGTTAGAATAGTGTTGAGTTCTGGTTGTGGCCTGCAATAGCTGGATCAGTGTGAGTAATTTTCTATCTTTTCAATTTTAGTCTGATTTGCATGAAAAGCTTGTATCAATTTCTTTAGCCTCCAATAGTTTTAATCTGTTAATTTAAGTGTATTATGGTCATGAAAGTCCAGTTTGATCATTGGAATTAGTTAAATCAGTTGTTTGTTTCATTTCAGTTTGCTTATCAGTTTTTAAGGTGTGTTTGGATTTGGGATTTTTACTGTGTTAGAGGGTCTTGCAAGGGTAGGTTTATATTGGTTCATGCTTGCTTAGCCATTTCATGATCATATCTGTCCTAGTTTGGGTCTGCAACACCTCAAAAGTCAAAATCCATGTACTTGATCTTTAACAGGCCACTGTTGAGATTTTTGTAAATCCAAATCTTGTTTTTGTGTTCCAAATTCATAAACAAAGCCTGATATAGTTTCATTTAATCTAGTAACATCATTTTCATCCTTAAAATCTAGATCAAACTTCATTTTAGTCAACCTTTCATGTTTTTCTCAAAAGTCAAATGGTGCAAATCCTAGTTTGAGCCCATCTAGGAAGATTTTTAGTTCACTCATTTCTTGGTCAAATCTAGTGATTCTAGTTGTTTTTAAAACCTCTCCTGGTCTAGTTTCTTATCACTATTTTTGTTGATTTTTAGATTTTTTTCAAAAGCTCCAAATGAGCTTGTTTAAATTGGCAGAAGTGCCCTGTGCAGGGCCTGTTAACTGCACAGGTTTGTGCAGGTTTTGCAGACCTTGCACAGGACTCACTTGAGCTCCTCTTGCTCTGATTTTTGGTCTAAATGTTCTTAGCCAGGTTGTCTTGAGGTTCCAATTGGTATTTTTCAGTTTTAGCTTATATTGAAGCTTGTGCATTAGCTCAAACTTGGTCCCCCTTTAACTGTTTTCTGTCATTAGCTCAGTACCTCAAATCATTGCAAACTGATAACCAGTGGTTAAGGATTGTTGAAACTTGGTCCATTTCAGTTCTTTTAGCTTATAGTAGCTTCTGTTTTGGGTTGGTGACTTTTGGACTCCATTTGGCTTATTAAAGTGCTTATTTATAAGCACTTTGTTCTTCAGTTCCTTATTCTTGTACACAAGCCCATGTTTTTCCATTTTTCTTAGCTTCCTAATATTATTTTAAGCTTTCCCTGAAATTTTCAGATTTTTTTCAGCTTGTTTGGTATTTTTCTTAATTTAATTTAGTTTTTAAGCATTTTTAAATAGCATTTAATACAAAAAATTAAGAAAAGGTTCTAAAAAATAATTTTTCAATTTTAATAATTTAAGATAAATGTAAAAAGCTTAAAAAGTATTTTTCCCTATTTTTCTCCTTTTATTTGGTATTTTTAATAATTTAATTAGTTTTAAATAGTTTTAAATTAATAATAAATACATAAAAAGTCTAAAAAATATATTTTCTGTTTTAAAATTAGTTTTATCATATTTTAGATTTTTCTAAGTCTTAACTTTATTTTTCTAGTCTTATTTCATATTTTCTTTTATTTTAGAGTATTATTAAATAGTTTAAAATAGTTTTTAATTAATAATAATTACATAAATAGTTGTAAAAATAATTTTCCTTTTCTAATAATTTTCTCATATCATTAGGTTTGTAAAAATGTATTTTTCATATTTTTAGGATTTATATTGTATAAGTTTCACGTTTTATTTTGTACGTTAACGTAATTTTATTTTAAACGTAAGTTTTAAGTTTTAGGTTTTAAACGTAAATCATCATTGTAAAAATAGTGATAGCATTTATTTAATATTTTTTATCTTTTTAATTTTCTTAATTTGCATTTAAGTCGCTTTTATTTATTTCCTTTTTCAGTAGTGTATTATCCAAATTCTAATCCTTTCTGATCGCTATCATTAGTGATCATTCTACCGTCTGAATCAGTGTTTAACACACCATTGAGTCTCCGTGGGACATAACGACCCGGGAATCCACTATATTCCCTGATCTTCATTGCATTTGTGCTTAAGCTGTTTTAAGTCTGTTTGACTTGACTGTTCACCACAGATCAAAATTTTGGCGCCGCTGCCGGGGAGGCTTTAGCGTGTGTAAACCTTTTTCAGACCCATTCTTGTGCATATACCATCTTTTGTAAAGTTTTCAAAAATCTCAAAAGTTCATTAACACTTTTCCTAAAGTGTTAAAAACGCCAAAAATATTTTCAGTCTTTGTTTTTATCATCATGTTTTTCAAAAACACCAAAAATATTCCTCTTTACCCTCTTACCTTTTTGATTCTTCATTTCTTACCCTCTGATAACCTTTGATTCTTTCTATGTCTTATCCTCACCCTCTTGGTTGTCAATGGTGTGGTAGTCCTTATAATGGTGGCAATTGCCCCAGTTGTAGCATGGTGGAATCAGGAAACGGGTCTGTCTATAACCAGGATCCCTATTCCTACCATAACACGACTGATTTATTCCATCAGCTGCCACACTGTGAGACTCAGCAGTTTTACTGTTGTGAGTACTGTGGTGGTTCTCATTCCAGTTCTGATTGTCAATCAGGAAACACGCTTGTCTATGAGCAGGTTCCTGATAACAATTATGACTACAACACATACCACTCACAGCCACATCAGTTCTACTGTTGTGAGTATTGTGGAGGTCCTCACTCTAGCTCGGATTGTCAAACAGGGAACCCATTTCCTTGTAACAATTACGACTCTTCATATCAAGACCAACCTCTCCAATACCAGCCTGATCCACTTCCTCAAAATCTTCTCCTTGATCTTTTAGATTTAGTGAAAGATTTGAAGGAATCTAAACACTCCCAAGATAATCCAAATGAGAAATCCATGGAAGTCTTGTTAGCCGAAGAGCGGGCTGCTAAATTAGATTCCCAGATTGCCTTTGAAAAATCTGTTAGGGAATCTATTGCAAAAGAAAAAGCGGCCAAATCTAGCTCTCGATTCCGTTTCATTCCTGATGACGATGATGATGAAGATATCCTTGATATCTTACAATTTTATAACAGTTCATCAAGTTCATCAGTTGAGACTCCTTCCATGATCCATCAGGGAGAAAAGACTATGATGGAATTACTAGCAGAAGAACAAATGTTAAGCATTAAACATATGTATGCTAGTCCATCTAATCTCCCTCAGTCTGTTGTTATCACACCCGATATTCCCACTCACTCTCTAAACATGGGGGATGAGCTTCTTAGCACTATTCCAGAAATGGAATCGTCTAGTGTTGAGGACCTTATCCCAATCCCAGGAGAGTCACAGGGAATTTCTGACCATATGTGTGATATCCCTTTCCCTCTTGAGTGTTCTCAAGATCATTTTGAAACTTTCTCTGATCTTAGCGACGATTGTGCTTCCTATGGAAACATCGAGTACGTTGAGGCATCACTTCCACAAACTGATGCTGATCCCCTTCTTGAGGAGTTCTCCGGTGAACTCACTCACATCAATCCACTCTTTGATTCCAAAGCTGATCTGGGAGAGACTGAAAGTCTCATTGATAATGATCGTTCACTCACTTCTTACTCCAACAGTCCAATAGAGAATGTTGATCATTTTGTTCCCGAAACATTCAAAGCTACTTTCACTAATCCTCTATTTGAATTCGACTCTGAATTCACTTCAATTTCTGAGAATCCACTCTTTGATACTCAGATTGAGGATAGTGATGAGCCTACAGTGGAACAAGAGTTCACAAATTCACATTATGTGATTGATTCTCTTCATGAGGAGTTCTCCGGTGAACTCACTCATATCATATCTCCGCTGGAGTATGATTGCTTGGATGGCAAAAATCATAATCGGGGGGAGAGAATCTCAATTTGCACAGTTATGACAAATCTTCCCACCCTCCCAACCGAGATGCCTTCCAACCCTAAGAGCTCAGCCAATAAAATCCAAATAAGTGCAACTGCACTTAATCCCGAGGAAGAAGATCTAGTTATGATTGTTATCATGATCTTCCTTCTTTTCTTCACCTACTCGGTGACTTCCTCTCTTCTTCACTCCTTCGGGAATGAGGATACTATTTTTGATCCCGGCATTTTCAATTATCATTTTTGAGCCGGTTCTATGTATATCTCATCGGTGTGGAACTTTCACGTGCTTCAAATGTTTGTCCAAACATCTTGAATGAAAGTCCGATGGAGATTATTTCTTCCACTTTGCTTCCCCATGAACCAATGAATTCGGGGTCGAGTCAAGCTAGCGACTCGGAAATCAAAAACAGTAGCACACATCATATGGGTTTTCACCCATATTTCTGACTTCTCACCCCTTTCTACCACCTAAGTGTGGGGGTGATGCCCCACAGGTTATATATATATATATCTCAAAAAAAAAAAAAAAAAAAAAAAAAAAAAAAAAAAAAAATCTCTTTCTAAATAATGGCCGTAATATTTCCCTTTTACGTTCTTTGTTTCGGCATAACCGCCGGTACTTTGAATATTGAGGGCAATATTCATTTCTAAGTGTGGGGGGGAATTCTCACGAATTTCATATATTAGCTACTCAATTCCCCCGTTTTTGGCCAAAATTTTTTTTGGAGTAAGTGTTTTACACTTACTCAATTGGTTATCAGTCCGCCTTGTCTAATAAACAAAAGGATTGGCTAATCCAGGAGCAAACGGCTCTTGGTAAAGATATATCAAATCCGTTTATATGGCTTGCAATTTGCCCAAAATTGTATGGTTCTCAACTCACCATATCCTAAAAAGTGAAGAGTTGGCTAGCCCGCAAGATTATGGCTTGTGGTAAAGGCTGTGGAAAATCCATAATTGGTAATCGACTCACCAAAGATAATATTGATAATTTATCTAAGAGTTGGCTAGTCCAGAAGGGTACGGCTTCTGGTAAAGACAAAATCAAATCCGTTGAAAGCTGGTGGTTTGCTCAAAATCACATGGTTATCGGTGTACCATGGTTCTTACTTGAACTGAAACATTTGGCTACTCCAGAAGTAATGGCTTTTGGTAAAGAGTTTAAAATCCATTATGTTTTCTCAAATCATTGCTAGGGACTAGCAATATCTCAGTGTGGGGGATTGATGAGTGTCTAAATACTCATCATTTTTGTATAATATAAACTGCAAAATCATCTGAAAACACTCAAAAACGCATCAAAATGATAAAAATATCACAAATCAGTGTTTTATGTGTTTTAAATGCAAAAATATCAAAATCAGATGAAAAACGTATCAAATTTGCAAAAATTGCAGTTTTAGTCCCCCAAGTTTCTAAAATTGTCAAAAACAGTCCCTGAGCACAAAATTTCAAAAGAAAAGTCACCAAAGGTCCTTTTAAAATCAAAAGTTGACAAATTTAGTCCTTTGGTGAAAAATATCAAAAGTTTGAGAAATTTACAAAAATGGTCCTTCAACTTTCAAAATTGGCAGAAATGGCCCCCGGAAAATCTGAAAATGGCAACTTTGGTCCTTGCATTATTAAACTTTGTCATTTTTAGTCCTTGGAACATCTTTGATGAGTTGGCAGGAGTGGCCCCTCAAGTTTGGAAGAATTACAAACAAGTCCTTGTTTTATTAAAGCCTTATAGCCATTTTGGACCCTGCCATCCCATAGTGACCCCTGCCACAAGCTTTTTGAACCCCCTTGCAATATAATCCAATCCAGTCAACCACCCAAGTCAAACAACTCACCCACTTGGCGCCTAAAACCAGATGTACTGTAGACTCTCCTCTCCACTTCTGTTTACTCAAAACCAGCCATGGTTTCACCCCAATTTCAACCCCCTCCCATTCCTTGTCCCCTCCACACCTTCTAAACAACAAAAAGCTTTAATTACCTCAACCAAATTCATTAATTGATAAAAACTGCTCAAGATGACTTTGGCGCCAAAAATGACATATGGCATTTGAGAGTGATCCAATGGCTATGGATTGGTGGGAAAGATTCAGA
>BPTQ01000002.1:142576331-142822437 GCA_019973895.1 Chrysanthemum seticuspe
GACGGACAACTAGACACCACTTGTCAGTTCAGTTTGTCTGAATTTTGTCGAATTCGTGTTTACGTTACTTCTAGTCCCTTATATCACCTAAGGGCCCAGCAATACAGGGTGCCTCTGAGTTACCACACAATTTGTGACTAAGTCTGCCATCTTACTAGTGATTACTATCGCTAGTCTTTCCTAATCTTAAACCTATTATGTGATGATTTTTTCCTTTATTTATTTTCGCTGAATTTACGTTTAATTCTTTTAATTTTTCTATTTTTTATAATTTATTTACGATAGTGATAAAAATGTTACTACTAAATGCAAATTTTGGATTTTGAATTTTGAATGCAAATTTTATTTTAATGCAATTGCATGTTTTATTTTGCACTTTGAATATGTTATATTTAGGATTTTTTTTTCATATTTTTAGGATTTATATTGTATAAGTTTCACGTTTTATTTTGTACGTTAACGTAATTTTATTTTAAACGTAAGTTTTAAGTTTTAGGTTTTAAACGTAAATCATCATTGTAAAAATAGTGATAGCATTTATTTAATATTTTTTATCTTTTTAATTTTCTTAATTTGCATTTAAGTCGCTTTTATTTATTTCCTTTTTTAGTAGTGTATTATCCAAATTCTAATCCTTTCTGATCGCTATCATTAGTGATCATTCTACCGTCTGAATCAGTGTTTAACACACCATTGAGTCTCCGTGGGACATAACGACCCGGGAATCCACTATATTCCCTGATCTTCATTGCATTTGTGCTTAAGCTGTTTTAAGTCTGTTTGACTTGACTGTTCACCACAGATCAACAGGCAGTACTTGTACTGATCAATGGGGAACCGTGGGCCGTGTACCTCAATTCAACGAAAGTGATCAAAGACACTTTCATGCACTTTATTGCTAACTGTTGTATGCAGGTACGCCCGACGTTTGCAGCTGATCAGAATGAAGCGGTCAATCCATAGCCGCATGCTCACTCAACACATTCATCTCGAAAGAAATCATGATTAGTGCATCAATGACTCTGATATTTTCACTCCATGCTTTTGCTACACTGCTGCCAATATCATGAATCAACGAAAGCTTCCGCTACTCTGATGAGAATATATCATGATCCAGAATGTGAGCATGTCGATCCAATTGTCACAACATCACAAAATACCAACACCACAACGGATGAGTCAGAGATTGAGGTTAGCTAATGATCTCAAAACTGGCTCAAATCTCATTATCACGTAGATCAGTAAGAAGACCTCCACTTGGATTAATCAAACATGCAATGAGAAGAATCAATGACTACGAGCTTCAGAGCAAAGTACTATATCAAAAATGCTAGAACAATTTAATATGTAATATCTGTTTGTATTCCCTGTAATTTTAAGATGTGGTTGAGGTGACCTCCCTTAGGGGGAGATTGTTAGGATTTAGTAAATCCAGTTATTGAAGAGTCGGTCTGTGACAACTCGCAATTTCAGGTCATTTCTCAAGTTCACTATTTCAGCATTTATCGTAAACTGGGTTTACGAGTATCAAATTCGCGTAACCTTAATGGTTTAGCTGCGAATTCATGATCATATCATCAAAGACATTTCACATAGACTAGGTTTAGTCTACATTTCATTGGCATCATTATCATCATGTTAGTTCATTCATGATTTTGCATTTCACATTAAACGCGTAATTTTCATATTAAATAAACGTTATCGCGTAATTAATTATTTTGAACAATTGATCCATTACTTCCAAACATTATCCCGATATATTTTTATACTTACATTAAGTTCATAAAAATAATATTATGAGTTTACCCAGTGTTTTAAATTTATTTTGTATATAAATTGTTAAATTTATATTATTACGACGTTTTTCTTAAAAACTACACGATAATTATTATATCACTCAAATTTTGCAAGAAATGTATTTTTACAATTTTTATGACCTCAATATATTTTACTTTGATCCATTAAAATTTATGTTTAGTTAAAACTACCTTAAATACTCAAAAGTATATACAAGTTACAAGTTATCTCTACTTAAATCCATTTACTTACACCTTTTATATACATAATAAAAAAAAATATATTATTGAAAAACATCCCCCTTTTGCCGACAAGGGGGGGGGGGTGACTCACTAGATTGGGTAGATTTTTCTTCTTACATGTATAGATATACACTCAAAGTTACTTACACAATTACAATCACAATAATTCAAGTCTTCTAGTCAAAGATTTCTCTCCTTTTTCTTCCTCTCCTAAAACCGGCCACCCTTGTGTTCAAGAAGGAGTTCATCAAATTTTTCAAGTCAAGTTTTTATACAATCTAGAATACACTCTTTGTTTAGGTTTTGAAATAAAAACCTAGGGTGTTTAAGTTTAATCCCTTGTTCTAGTCACCTCATCAAGTAAACTAGTAAGCATTCATATTCATATTTTTATTTCATATTCATTATTATGGTCATATCATTTTATTTGAGAAACATGCAAGTTATGTGATGTTTATACAACTTTTTAAGGTTTTTAAGTGTGAAATATATATAATCCATCCTATAATTACTCCTTGTTATGTATTAGTTTTGGTGATGTCTAGGAACCCATGACACCCTAAGAAGGTGTATGGTAGGATTAGAATAGCTTCGGAGTTGTTTTGAATGGGTTAGAATAGGTTTGGCGCGAGAAAAACTCATTTCGACACGTTTTGAAAAGGGTCTGTCCTTAAAATTAAATTCTGGAAAATCCGACAGTAGACATAAATTTTTGGCCTAGATATTTAGAAAATATACTTTAAAACGAAACCGTGGCCGCTTGAACGGATTAAAACGGAGCTATAACGAAGAAGATAAGAATTTTTCAAGTTTGACGACGAAATATATATATATATCCTGAAATTTCAGCATGTTAATTCTAGTTTGTACGAGTCAAAAACGAGTCTTTAGCGTTATAAATTATTTCGACTTATCAAAAATATATTAGTATACTTTGATACGAAGCTAAGGACGTATAATACGTAGAAAACGGATTTGTAGAACTTAAACTATACACGTTTACACAAAATTGCCGTAACTTTATTATTTAAGAAAAACTATATTATTTCTATTAGGCAAGTGTTACGGTAAACAAGTGACCATATTGAAGGCTATTTTTAACGTTGACGTAGAACTTTTTGTAAAGAGATGTCTTCTAATAAAAGTGAGATCACCAAGCATATTTTCCAAAATGACCAACCGTTTGTATAGCGGAGTTGTAATGAATTAACTACGGTTGCTTAAACTTTGCCGAAATTCACTTTTAAACTACATTTTGGACAAAATCACCATACTTAACCTATATTTTTCTCTATGAACGAGACCTCTAGGATAAAAACTTAAATGCCAAAATTTTGAGATTATGATACAAGCTTTCCAAAACCGTTGAGTTCGTTTCCTAACGCTCGACGTACACCATTTTACGACTAGCTTTTCGAGGCCATTTTAGTCACTTTCATGAAATTTCCGACGACATTATTTTACGACGAAAAGTGATAATTTCACAATAAATCATTAAGAAACTATTGTAGGATGACATTTTGACGTAAATACTTGCAAAGTAAATTAAGAATGGTCAAGACGTCAAAAGAGTATTTTTCGACGAAGAGTATTATTTTCAAAAACTCGCAAGCGGTATAAATATCATCCGAATTGCATGCATAGCATTACATCATGACTTATTACATATCATATCATTCATAATAGGTCATTTTCGAGATTCACGCTACATTTCAGTGTATCCACTTTTGTCATCGTAACCATTGCAACAGGTGAGTTCATAGCCCCACTTTCTACTATTTATTGTTTTACAAACTCTTGGGGGAGATACATGCTCAACTATTTTTACTCGAACACAAATGCTTTGAACTGTATGCTATATCCAAATGTTTTATTGTCACTAAGTATTTGCCATGTTTGAAGTCCCTACATCATGCACCATTAGTCACTTGCGAGTGAGCGCGAATATTGTGAATAGGCCTATTGGAATTAACACTCCCGTTCTTATTGACCCAGTTAGGGGAAATCGAACGCACTATATTTGAATCATTAAGGTAAATTGGCAAGTTTACCTATTAGGGCGGCGATGAAACGATGATTACCAATTTTTATTGGTGCGATGTTTACGCTTTGGTTGTCATGAACTTAGTGAAATAAATACTGTTTTGTTTCCCACGATGAGTGTGAATCGATTTAACTCACACTACGAATATTGTGTTCAAACGAATTAATTAAACCTATGGATTTCACTCAACCTTTATGTTGACTGTTTTAAGCATGTTTTATCTCAGGTAACTAAGACATATACTTCATGGCATGCATGTGGACACATCATGGAGTCGCGGTGACAACTCGTCTCACTTGGGTTTTACGCACTTTAAAACATCGTTTGAATTGTAACAAACTTATTTCCGCACAAGTTGATTTTCATTTGGGACCTATACTTTGTAAACTCTGATTGTTTTATTAAATCAAACGATGTTCTTTTCAAACGACACTTTAGGTCGTTCAATATAACTGTGATTGTGATGCTATGACAGTCAATCCCCAGGAATTCCATTCCGCTGCAAAACAGGTAATTTAGGGGTGTGACAGGATTGGCATCAGAGCTTCGGTTATAGAGAACTAGGTTGCATCATTGACCCTAGACTATAACTACATCATCATAGCATCTCATCATTTCATCATAAGTGCATGTTCACTTTGCATGCGATTTATACGTACATTTTTCGAGTTATTTACTTTCATTTCAAATCGATTGTCACATGGATGCCCTTAAATACCCATCCCATTATCCTTTCCTCATACTCTAATGTGGTGAATGCTTTGTCATTCCCTATCGCAATTTTAATATCAGTTGACTCATCACCGATAACGTCGAATGCCGAGATAAACCTTTAAGTACGGCAAAGTCACTCTCACTCCTTTGTTGCACCACTAACATGTCGAGTTACACGTTATTAACACATTAAGTCACTAAACCATTATACATTTGAAGCACTTACGACATCTCATAACCCATTTCTTAGGAAACCGTCGATCATTTTGAAAAATAACCTCAAACTTATCATTTCTTATCACATCTCTTTGGAGCGTTTATTATTGACATCGGACTTTGCTACATCTCACCTTTCCTTTTATTTTGAAGAAGATATGGCGCCGAAGAAAGCTGCACCCGAATTAACACAAGCGGCTATTCAAAAGTTGGTAAGGGATAGCATAGCCGATGCTTTAAGGACTAAAAGGGAAACGGTGGCTGCTGAGGCCGCGGCTGTTGCTGAAGCCGCTAGACTTGCTGCTGCTGCAGGAAATGCAGGAGGGTCCGGAGTTAGAAGCTGTTCGTATAAGGATTTCAAAAGTGGAGATCCCACTAAGTTTAGGGGTACCGAAGGGGCCACTGCCATGGTTAGATGGTTCGAGAAAATGGAGTCCGTGTTTTTGTTATGTAATTGCCCGGATGATAGCAAGGTTAAGTTTGCTACGAGTACACTACTTGATGGGGCGTTGTCGTGGTGGAACTCTTATGCTCAGCCGATGGGAATGGAAAATGCTTTCAAGCTCACTTGGGAGCAATTCAAAGGTTTGGTAACAAAGAAGTTTTGTCCGCGTACGGAGGTGAAGAAGTTGGAGACCGAATTCTATGAGTTGGTAACTATTGGGTATGACATTGATACTTACATTCGAAGGTTTCAAGAATTGGCCGTGTTATGCCCATCTATGGTTTCGGATAATGAGAAGCTACTGGAGGCTTTCATTGAAGGACTTCCCGAGATTATTCAAGGTGATGTGACTTCTTTTGATCCACAAACGATTGAGGAATCTATTAGAGTGACTCAGAAGCTTATGGCACAAGTAGTAAAGAGAGGAAATATCACCAACACCAACCGAAACCACAATAACAACAACAACGATAACCAAATCAACAACAACAAAAGAAAATGGGAAAATGACCAAGGAGGTTATAATAACAACAACCAAAACTGTAACACTAACTACCACCAACAACAGAATAGAAGGCAAGAAGCTGCTATGGTTTATGTTGCTGCAGCAATAGGGCAAGGGATCATTAAAACTCTTTTCATCATATTGAAATTCTGGGTTTAGCAACGCAGGGAAATTCGGAGGAACAATAGTATTTTGGATATAAAAGAACTTTCCTTTCCAATTCCTGATGTTCATAAAAGGCCTATCTATGAGAATGGGCACATCCCTTTCACCCCTTTTTGCCAATGTCAACCAATCTCCTCCAGGGTACAAGTTCAAAAACCCTCTAAGCACAGTCAATGACGGTTCATACCCATAAGCTTTACACATTACAATGTATGTCGTAAGCTTGGCTAGGCCAAAAGAGTTAAACCTAGATATGTGTACTTCGTAGTACTGAAGGAGTTCTAAAATCAAAGGGTGCAAGGGTATCCTCAGGTTAGAGGTGGTGAATGCAAGGGTGTATAAGCCTACATAGTTCTCTGGGGCATCAAAAATACCTTGATTTCTGCTAGGTAACATGATTTTGTATTCTTTGGGAATCAGATAATTAGTGAGGAACGCTTTAAGCTCCTCCCTGGTCAAGGTGCAACCTTGTTGTTTGATTACAAATTTTTTATTGGTAGACATGATCCTTCTAAATTGACAAAGAAGTATTGAAAACGTAGCAGATACGAAGGAATACTTTACCTATTTGCTCGAAAGCTTGCTTGAAAGGAGATTTAGTAGGTGAAAATTTGGGCGTGAGATATGTTAGGATTTAGTAAATTCAGTTATTGAAGAGTCGGTCACCTCAAGTATATGTAATCATTAGAATGCTCGTAGTCGTAGATTATTATAAGTTAAGTAGTATTTAGTTTAACTAACACCGTGGAGGACGCACGGGTCTTTACCCACTGTATGCCCGATCCACAGCCCGTCAGGTGGCGTTTTATTGTAAGAACTATAAATACTCTCTACCTCCCAAGGTAGAGAGTTGGAGCTCATAATAAGATTTTTCTTTCTCTCACTAAAGTTCCCAACCTCTAAATTTCTCTCTCTAAAACATCTTTGTACGCCTACTTGTGATTATGGTTTAGTGTGTTTGTGAAATCCAATATGTTACAAGATAAAACTGTGTTAGGGTTTTACTGTTTTTAGTTTTAAATACCCTCACACATGTTAAATCTCGGCCCTACACGTGTCCTAAGTTATCCCCTAATGTTAGGAATTGGAAATTCTATTGTGAAGCATCGGTCACCCCAAGTATAATCTAGCTTAAGTTAGCTCGTAGACATATCGTTTATTATGTTATCTGTTAGTCAGTTATTAGCATAGTTTAGTCTAATGCAACACCGTGGAGGAAGGACGGGTGTTTACCCATTGTATGCCTGATCTACAGCCCGTAGGAGGGTGTATTACTTTGTATAAATAGCCCTCTCCCCACAAGGAAGAGGGTTGGATGTTCATTTGGAATCTAACCTTCCATGAGTTTCTCTTACTAGAATATCCCACTTTCTCTCTCTAAAACCATATAATTATACGCCCATATTTGTGATTGCTTGTGTGTTTGAGAAATCCAATATGTTACAAATGGTATCAAGAGCTATGGTTTGATCATCTCTCTTACATATCCTTGGATTTCTAGTAGTTTTAGATGGTTTTTTGAGTTTGAGAAAGTTTAGTGGTTTTTGCATCATTTGGATCATTTCTTGTGTTAGAGTTTAAATTTTGAGTGTACTTTTGTGTTTAGAATCATTGTAAGTGCTTGAGTTTTGATTTGGAAAGCTTGAATCACTGTGGTTGGGCTTGTTTTGGATTGAAAAGTGTGGTTTTGAAGTTTTTCATGGTAGCGACTTGAGTCTCGGAGTTAAATTTCTTCGTAGCGACTTGCTTCAGTATTTTTTAGCGAGTTGCAGTGTTAGTCGTAGCGACTTGATCGTAGCGACTTGTCTATTGAGACAAGCCGACAAACAGTACAAGTTAGTGGATTCTCCACTACGGCTAGCGACTTGGAGGGGTAGCGACTTGCTTTCATTATTTCTAGTGACTTGTACTTTTAGTTCTTAGCGAGTTGTCTCTTAGCGATTTGGATACTTAGTGAGTTGTTCCTTAGCAACTTGATTGTTTAGCGATTTGGTACCATAGTGATTTGTGTTCAGCGACTTGGGTCTTAGCGACTTGGTCTTAGCGACTTGATTCACTGTAACTTGAGGTTAGCGAGTTGCTACCTAGCGACTTGGGGTTTAGCGACTTGGTTCTAAATTTTCTAGCGACTTGGTTTTATTGTTCTTGGCGAGTTGTTCTATTAACGACTTGTCTTTATAGCATCTTGGTGAATTGATGCAAGTTACTCATATCTAATATCCATCAACACAATGTCTTACACCACTGACCCTTTAATCTCCAAAGTGCTTGAACTTTATGATACCTTACAGAACAATGAAACTGGTTGCTATTCAGAATGTTCTACCTTGATTGATTCAACAATTTATGATCAAAACACTTCACAATCTGAGTCAAAATTTAAAGAGTCACACTTAATAATGACACATGATGCAAGGCAAATGAAATGCAACATTGAGTCCTTTCAACTACTTCATCAGCACCTCAAACAACTGTTATCCACAACTTGGGATAGAACATGCAGTGCTCTCTTCCGTCAGGACTTATCCACATTGACAAGAACTGTGTTGCTAAACTTAGAACAACTGAAGCTTCAAATTACCAAAAAGAAGGTATTAATGGATGACTCGAATGCTGCACTTCAAGTAATCTACAACCAATTTCAGCCATTTATCAATGGGGAATATTCCGCAGGCTTTGATCAACATGTGACTGGAATTTCATTCAAGAAACATACCGGAATGGAAATTCATGAGTACATCAACACATTTATCCAACTTATGGATAATGTGGAAATGTACATTAGGGAAGCTGCTCAAGAGAATGTTCTGTTGAATGTGTTGAATGGGTGTCAGATAAAATTAAGTGAAAGTTGTGATAAATCAGGTAATGGATCAATTGAAAGAACAGATGATGCTAAATGCAGTATATAAGATACAACAAAGGATGATGAAACCGACTGTACTGAATACAAAGGCTCAGAGTCAGAAAAACTTGAAACATATTGTATTTCAGTACCTCCTGTTATGCATGAGGAGAATACAGATGCCATCCCAGCAAATGAACCGGAGTTATGTGATGAGGTACCCTTAACTGATCAACATAATGCATCTACTAATGTACCTGATCAATTTTATCTTAACTCTGATCATGATATTGATAAATGTTTCTTGGTTAAGCCTGAATCTAAAATCTTTAAAACAAATGAAATGGTTTAAAAATGGGTTTATGATGAACTTTCAAACAAATACTCAATTCTTGAAAAACATTGCATTTCCTTGGAAATTGCAATACAACAAAGAGAAGAAAGTTTTCTTACTACAAACACCTGCATAAATCCGGAATTCCCAGAATTTCAAGAATTTTTTGAAATTAACCACTTAAAAACCCAGATTCAGGACAAAGATTCAACCATATGCAATCTGAAATTAGAACTCTCAGATCTGCATAAGAAAAGTAATATAGGGATGAACAATCCTAACCATGAGGTGAGTGATACGCTTAAATCTAGGAATGATGAGTTGGCTCTGTGTGTGTCCAACCTATTAAGAGAAAATGAGTCCTTAAGAAAGAACTTATTAGAGAACAATTCCAAGTTGATAGATCAAACTAATTCCTTCTTGGCTGACATTGATGCCCTCAAAGCCCAAATTCAGGATAAGATCTTCACTATTGTTGCCTTTAAAAATGAGCTTAGGAAATCTATTGGAAATAGGGTGAACACTAAGTTTGCAAAACCATCAACCTTGGGAAAGCCAATTGTACTGAACAACTCAAAACGTACTGTAGTTAGGCAGCCCAATGCTTTTAGAACTGAAAGATTTAAGCCATCGAAATCTAAGCTTGCCTCCCAAGTTGATGCGAATACTGTTTTGTCAAAACCAGTCTCTTCACTATTTCATTCGATATGATGAATAACAATCCCCAGCTTTATGTTCGAAGCCCAAAGATCATGAATATTAGGAGTTCGTCTAGTTCCTATAAGAAGCATCAAATGACTGATCAATCCCCTAAGAAACAATCTAATTACAAAAGGACCAATATTCAAAACAGGGTAGTAGCTACATTCAAATCTACTAGCAGTTGTTTCAAATGGATTCCCACTGGCAGATTATTTAAGTTTTCAGGATCCAAACAGACTTACATACCTATATCTTGCCTTAAGTGGATGCCCACAGGAAAACTCTTCAAGAATATTGAACCTAAAGGGATCCCTATTAATGACATGCCTAGATCAAACTGTGCATCATCCAATAGTGAGATTACTCATGTTACTAACTCATCTATTTGCAATACTACATGTGCTTCTAGTGCAAAGTGTCCTCAGTCTTTTTCAGGTACAATGCTCAATTCAATTATGAACATCATGACCTGGTTTCCATCAGAATTGAAGATTGCTCACTCAGGAATGGTAGCTTGTCAGAATTGACGAACCTCATACTTTGACTCCTGTTCATCTTGAACCAGGACTCGTTCTCTCGAATCTGTGTACTTATTTACCTTCACTTGTATTAAAAAAAATCAATTCTTTATTTTATTTAAATCAATTTTTTTTATTCTAAATCTTTACCCACAATCTAATAAAAGATGTATCTCCTTGTAATCGATAACATCTACGGTCCTAGAAATGTCATTCAATAATGACACGGGTCGAACAAAAGATATACTCTTGTTTTTTTTAAAATGGGGGTTTGAATTCAATCAATGTTCTTTGGTGACATTGATTGAGGGGGAGAATATTTCAAGTTATCTCGTCATCTCTGTTTCACTCTGCATCATTTGTGTGTTTCTCTCTGCACCATTGTTTGATATGTATTGTGTGTTGATGCATATTTTAGTCATGTTTCGTTATGTTCTCTGTGTTTGATTGTTTATCTATGTTATGTCAATCTTGGTACTTCTCATATTATTTATCAACTGTATTTGCATGCAATCTGATAAGTTCATGAACTGAAAGTGTCAATTGTACAAAATTTCATAGATAGCGACTTACTTTATTCAGGGTTAGCGACTTGGAAACTAAAGATGTAGCGACTTGACTTTTATACTTGCTAGCGAGTTGCTTCTTATACACAAGTACAAGGACTGAACGTGTGAACTTTGCAAACTTGAAAATCTTTTCTTATCCCCTACCGACTTGATTCATTTTTCATACTTTCAAAAAATCAAAAGGTTTTCCTTGTGTTTTCTCTCTCGTTACAAATTCCTCCTAGCGATTTGATTGTGGTATGTGTTATATCAATCATTTTTCCGTTTCTAAACATGTGAATTATATGCTCTCCTAACTTTGTTCCCTTAACATATTCCCATCATGCACTTGATCCTCAACATTTTCTCCCCTCGTTAGGTTTGTTAAACGGATTCAGTTATTTAAACACTTGACATATGGGTTAATGGATTAGGTGTAGTTTGAGGTCACTAGGATAGAGTTATTTTTGCTTTTGAATGAATTAATGGGTGATTTGAGTGATTCGTTGTAATATTTGTATGAGGGTCGTTTAGATTGTGTTTCTGTTGTTGCTTGTGTTTGTGGATTGATTGTACGCGTTCATTATAGCGGTTTGATTGTGTGTCTATATTGATTACATATATTGTTTGGATTGAGGTGTTATGCGTATGATAAGCTTTGTTCTTGGTAGCGACTTACCTTTAAACTCAGTGTTCTTGGTAGCGAGTTGGTTCGTATGTTCATCATGGCGAGTTGAGATATCATTATTGCTAGCGACTTAGTGATTTGATTTGTAGCGACTTGGCATTGTTTCTGTTGATAGCGACTTGTCTTTACAGGTTAGCGACTTACTTAAATGTTTTCATATAGGCGACTTGCTATGATAATTTCATGCTAGCGACTTGGTTCAGGATTACTTGTAGCGATTTGTATTGACAAATTGCTCTTAGTGACTTGATATAACATTATTGTTTAAGCAATTCGTATCTGGTTTCTCTTGTAGCAACTTGATATGGCAACTTGTTTTAGCAACTTGTTATAACACTTCCTTAATAACATCTTGTCTCATGAAATTCTTTTATAGCAACGTTTTTTTAACTAATTTGAGTCAAAAACAACTTGTCTCTCGAAAACTTTGTCAAAAAGGAGTTGTTACTTTGAAAATTACTAATGCTACTTAATCTATTTCCTAAGCATGTCAATCTGTTTATGGGTACTCTGTCAAGTTTGCTACTTGTTATGTCTTTGTCATGAGGTTGCATTAAATGTTGTTTAGATAACCATTTCAAATCTAACATGCTCTCAAACACTGTGGTTGTATGTATGTCTCTTTAGATCCTCAATGGCAATCACAACCTCATCGAGAACCTTGCTACCTCTGCTCCACCCACAGTTCTTACAGACAATGAAATTCTTCCAATAGACAAATGGGTAGAGATTGGGAAAAGTAACTATTATGTGGACATGGAAAGGATTCAACAAAATCCAATCTTCAAAGTGGCAATTGATATTCTTAAAAACACTAATTTCTTCAGTGCCATGACCAAGCAATGCACTATCCCTTCCATTTACCTACAACAATTTTGGAACACCATCACATGGAACAAGATCTTCGCCACTTATTCCTGCAAGCTTGATGATAAGGAATTTGAAATCACATCTGACATTCTCAGCAAGGCCCTAGGAATCACCCCACTATACGATCTACCCCTCCACCTAGTGCGGAAGAGCTAATAGTCTTTCTGATTGGTTTGGGTTATCAAGTTGGCATATCAAGGGCTTCAGATATCATCACTGGACACATGTATCAACCCTGGAGAGCCATAAATACCATTCTCAACTTATGCTTATCTGGAAAAACCTCAGGGTTCGATAAAGTAAGGATACCTATTCTGCAAATCCTATGGGGTCTCGTCAATGGGGTGAACATTAATGTCTCGGAACATATTTGGGAAGAATTCTCGTTGTCAATGAACATATTTATCACCGATAGAACAAACGTTCAGAATCAAGCTCAAGGAAGAAAGAAAGTACACAAACTTGTGATCCCTAGCATCAGATTCTCGAAGCTTGTTATCCAGTACTTGCAACAGACTCATAACTTCAATCCCAGGAGTGAATCAATCCTCCATAATGCTAAGGATGAATTTGTTATGGGTAATCTCAAATACATTGCCAGAGGTGTCAATAAAGAGATCTTTGGATTGCAAATTCCTAATGTTCTTCTCACTGACGACATTAAGAAGACTGATCACTTCAAATTATACAAGAAAAGGGCATCCAGATCCAATGCTGATGTCACTCCCATTCCCTCACAACCCAAATCTACAAAGTCTACTTCGTCATATGCTGCCCTTCCCAAGAAGAGACGTGATAAATCTCAGTCTACCGACACTTCTTCAAAGAAGCAGAAAAAGAGAAAGAATGATGTGGAAAAGGAAATTGTTGGGGGAACTGAGACTCCAAAGGTCTATTGGTTGATGAAGACGAGGCTAATTTGCAGCAAGGAATTAAACAAAGCTTACAAAGCCTGAACATGAGACCACCAGTTGGAGGTGTCATGTTAAGAGAACCTGTGCCAGAGCCACGCCATACAACTCCAATCACATAAGACAAAGGGAAAGGGATTGTTGGTGTAGATGCTGAACAAGCCGCTCACATGCTTCTGACGTTCTCTTCTTCACTGTCAAGAACCATCTCTTCTTCACCATCAAGAACTACCACCCAATTTGAGCTGAAGAAAAGAAGTGTTGAATCATCTTCAGCTCAAGAACAATCTGGATTGGAAAAAGAGGTATCTGAAGCACAAGAAGAAACTCCTGCATCAAGTGATACCTAATCTGATCAAAATGATGATGAAGAGTTGCAGAAAGACTCACAAGAGAACCTTGAGTCGAGATCTGATGAAACCAGGCATATGGAGGAACCTAACATGTCTACTGATTCTCTATCCTCATTGAAGAATCTAGATACAGACTTCTCTTTCAGTGATCAGTTTATAAATGACAAACCCTCAGACATTGAGACTCTTAAGTAAGGTAATGAGAAAGAGGAAGTAGAGTCCATGTTTAGAGTCGACATACAGCAAGACACTTCAACCATCCCTCCTATGTCAGTACCGTCTCATACAACCGTACTTCCACCACCCAAACCCGCTAATGATCCATCAAAAGTTGTTACCATCAGTGAAACCATCACTCCTCCTGCCTCACCACCTCTTGCCTCACCTCTTCCTGTCAAAACGACTAAGCAATTGCTCGAAGAAGCTATGACACATATTGCGACTATTGAGAAGCACTTTCCTATCGCCGTCAATAATCTTGATAGTCGTGTCAAAAAGCTGGAGAATCTTAACCTCAATGAGATTGTAACAAAGGCAATAGAAGCAGATATTAAAGATGCGGTTGAATGGGCAATGAAGGCTCCATTACTTCAGCGATTCAAAGACTTGCCGATCTCTGACATGAGATCAGCTCTCTCAGAAAGAATGTATGAAGCAGTAGAGCATCTGGACAATACGCATAAGAAATTATACGAAGCACTCGAGGAATCGACGAGACTTGATAATTGTCAGCAGTTTGTAGAGGATGTACGAGAAAAGGAAGATAAGAAGAAAAGAAAGACTGTTCCGATGAAATCAAAGGATATGACCGGAGGTCCCAAGCCACCACCGCCTCCTTCACCTCCAACTGGAGGAGCTGGAACTTCTGGGGCTGGTGGATCTTCTAATACAACCTCTACACCTCCACCACAACCACCATCATCACCACCAAAACCTTCCAATCAATCTAGTCCATCCAGAGATCAGGAAGCTCATAAGAAATCTGTAGCTTGGACCACGGTTGATTCAAGGTTCACACCCACATTCTCTTCTATTCCTGAAGATCAAGTGCTACATGAAGAATCATATGTCATGGCAGGGTCAGAATTCGATGACGATGATGCATCCACCAAACATATCCCCATGCCATCTGAAGATGATTGGTTTGATGCATACGTGTCAGGTGAACGCTCTAATATCTCTAGAGGTACACCTTCGAAAGACACAATTCAAAGCTGGATTGCCAAAGAGAGACCTCAATCTCCAGAACCTTCATGGTCCATCCCAGAGTCTGACACGATGATCCCTGACAACAACTGGGCCTCAACAATCTCTACCAACTATGAAACCCCAGATAAAGACTCTCTCCTTCATTTCACTGGAGATATGGGCAGCTTCATTAAGTGGTTTTGTGAACAGAAGGGAATTTCATCCATCACTCCAAAGGATCTTGAAGGACCAGCATTTGAAATCATAAAAGTCTTCCACTCAGATGTTAATCAGCTTCAATACCAGATGGAAGAATGTCATAAAATGTTGAATGATCAAGTCAGTGAGCAGATCAGCCGCTTTAATGTGAACAAGCCTCTTCCTCTCGGTGGTGAACCAGGTCAAGTTACTATTCAATCAGAGTTCTTCTTCAACCATGACCTGGACTATCTTTGTGCTCGTACTACTGAACGAAGACCAGCTTTATCTATTTCAAAGATGAAAGCTGCTAACTACACTGATCAGGGTCTTGGACAGATGGTTCCGGATCAATTCTGGGCAGACAAAGAACAAGAGTATGACATTGCTGCCTCATATGGCATTTCTCATTGGTGGTTCAAGAAGAAGAAATTCTACATTGATAGACATAGTGCTAAAAAGAGTCGCAGAGCTGTTCGATCCAAGCTGCGTATTCTAAGTGTTATCAGCATAGAGATCTTCTCAATCTATGGGTATGATTACCTGAAGAAGATTGTTCCTCGAAGAGCAGACTTGAAAGAGCAAACTATAGAAGAAAACGACTTCAAACACTTGTTGCCAAATGACTTTGAAGATCTCTATCTTCTGAACCTCCAAGGACATCTTGACCATCTACCTGCTCGTGAGAAGAAGGCTCTCTCGGCTGCTGTCAATCTCTGGATCAGAGGCTTGGTCATTCGACAAAGAGTTGGTGACTTTCAGCTGGGAATGGAAAGCTACCAGACCCGCGTCAACCTAATAAGACCACAATGGGAAGCCTCAGGACATGAATCTCATCACGAATATAAAGTGATTGACACCCCTAGAGCCATCATCTTTACCGACAGATACGGGTCACGTATGCTTATGAGACTGTGTGAGCTTTTCAAGTACAGCGATGGAACTCTCAAGATGGTAAAAAGAATTGAACTCGAGAGTGAAGCAAATCAAACTTGATATGAAACCGTGGAACAAAACAAGATTCTGGTCTGATCAGGACTTGAAGATGTGTGAAGATTTCATTGCTGCAATCGGACGAAGATTAAAGACTAGAATGATTTATAGCAGCCTTGAAAGTTTTGTGGGGGGTTGACTTCGTGAAGGTCACTATAAGCTGCTTCAAAGAACTGAATGAAGACATCTTCCAGAAGTAGTCTCTGTTTTGTACTTTTGATGTGTAAAATGTGGTGTATGTACTATGAACAACTATAATGTATGTAATAGTGTTAGGTTATGTATTGTGGTTTCCCTTTTTATCTAAAAAGGGAACTTCAGTGTTGTCCACTTCAGATCATATAAAACCGGACACATTTTTCTCCAACAAATGTTTTGTTTCATACATATTTAAATCACTTGAGATCCAAAATCTCAAAGGATTTGAAATTTTTGATCGGGGGAGAAAATGTGATATAAATATGAAAGATGATAAAAGATGACCATTTTTGTCTCAAAGTGCATACTACTCTCTAATATGTGCTAAACTATTTTCGAATCTCGAAGCATATATTAAGGAGGAGCATTTCAAAACAAATACAAACCTTCAAGGTACAAAGATTTCCATGTTTTAACATAAGGTACCTTGATTGTGTGTTAAATGGTTTCTAAATATTTGGTAATCGTGGTTGTATTTCAAAAGATCTCTTTCCTCTATGTGATAAAATGATTTCAAATATCCTATGCACATATTGAGGGGGAGAATTTACCAAAGAAAATCAAATGGCTTTTTCTAAGGAAATTGTGATCAAAGAATTTATTTCTAAGAAATCTTGCCTCCATGTGCTAAACAATTTCAAAATCATATGCACATGTTGAGGGGGAGCATTTCTTTATGATCAAAACTATTAAGGTACAAAATGCTTTGATTTTATATCACAAGTACCTTGATTGTTTTTCCAAATGATTTTTCAATTGGTTTTATGGAAGAAAGAACTGAACCAAAAGACCGACCATTTTACTCTATGCATGGAGTTATAAGGATGGTGAGGTTAGGTATTAGTTCCCACGATCTGCCAGAACCGGAGGGATCTACCCAGGGACAATCCACTAGATAGTGTAGAAGTCCTTAGATATGATGAAAAAAGGAGAAAAGTGAGATATGGGAAGAGTGCAGACTGAGACAGAGCTAGTACTGGAATAAACCCAACAAGGTTCTAGTTATGAAGTCTCGGTAAGCACTGAAGGGGTTGAAGAATGAAAAAGAATTGAATGAGAAAAGGGTGAAAATAAATAGCCCTCCATTTGTTCAACCTTAGGGCAGAAACCGGGTTCAATTCATATGCTACTGGTGGTTACCAAGGTAACATCGGTATTGAAGACAAGACGTCATGGACCCAGTGACGCACTGCACTACAACTTCCCAAGCTACTCAAGGTCCTCTTAAAAGGACTTGTTTCATTCTCACGGGGAACCGACATTATCTATCGACTTTCTCTTAGAGTTTGTTGATATTGAAGAAGGAGACCCTCTCCCTAGTCTCCGGCATAGGAACCAAATATGCACTATTGAGTCTAGAGCCGCGAGATCATCATATAAATCTCATTAGGACACTGTCTATGAAGACTTTCTGTTTTACACAATGTGGAAAGAGAGATTATATCTTATGAGTCCTACGCATTATCCTTGTGGTATTGCCAGAACATCTGAGTGATATGCAAATATATTCACAATGAAGATGGAAAGCCTTCTGGAGCCAACATCAAAAAAGCTCCTGGTGGGTGGCATGTGAGATCTATCCAATAGATCAACCATGTGACAACTGAACAGAAACAATGGGGCGATTCAATCTTTTGAATCAATCCTGGTTTAGGTTATGGATTGACGGATGCCTTTGAAAAACCGGTCATTGTGCTTAAAAACTCTTTTCTTTAGCACATCGACTGTGTACTAATACTTCAAAATAAAAGGTGTTTATGATTGATAATTGATTTTCATTAAAACCTTCATTATATTGCAAAAACAATTTCTATTGAGCAGTACACGATTATTTTTCAAATCTCTTTTCATCAATCAGTGAATCTCAATTCACTGGTTCACTCACTCCGTGTTATCTTCTTTGAGACGTTCCGGTTTGAGAACAGCTAGAGCAACTGCGAAACCCTGTCAAGGAAATTCTTCAGAATTATACCTGATCACAGGCAGTATTTGTACTGATCAACGGGGAACCGTGGGCCGTGTACCTCAATTCAACGAAAGTAATCAAAGACACTTTCGTGCGCTTTATTGTTAACTGTTGTATGCAGGTACGCCTGACGTTTGCAGCTGATCAGAATGAAGCGGTCAATCCATAGCCGCATGCTCACACTACACATTCATCTCTAAAGAAATCATGTTAAGTGCATCAACGACTCTGATATTTTCACTCCATGCTTCTGCTACGCTGCTGCAAATATCATGAATCATCTAAAGCGTCCGCTACTCTGATAAGAAGATATCATGATCCAGAATGTGAGCATGCTGGTCTAATTGTAACAACATCATATGCGGGCAACACAACAATAAGTGATGCTGAGATTAACTGTGGCTGATGATCTCTATTAAAGCTCAAAGGTCATCAATGTGGATCAGCTCTATAACCTCCACGGTATATACATTGTAGTTGAACAATGATGAAATCACCACAGAAGCACAAAGTTTGAATATTTGATGATTTGATGTCTACGAGCTCAAGATTAAAGATTAAATAGAATGCTAGGATTCTCAATGTAAATCATGGGGTGACCTCCCTTAGGGGGAGATTGTTAGGAATTGGAAATTCTATTGTGAAGCATCGGTCACCCGAAGTATAATCTAGCTTAAGTTAGCTCGTAGACATATCGTTTATTATGTTATTTGTTAGTCAGTTATTAGCATAGTTTAGTCTAGTGCAATACCGTGGAGGAAGGACGGGTCTTTACCCATTATATGCCTGATCCACAGCCCGTAGGAGGGCGTATTACTTTGTATAAATAGCCCACTCCCCACAAGGAAGGGGGTTGGATGTTCATTTGGAATCTAACCTTCCATGAGTTTCTCTTACTAGAATATCCCACTTTCTCACTCTAAAACCATATAATTATATGCCCATATTTGTGATTGCTTGTGTGTTTGAGAAATCCAATATGTTACACCTAACCTCCGGATTTCAAATCCTTTTTAAATTTTGAAGAGACGTTTTGATTTTACCGAGGAAAGGGTAGTTAGGATAAGTACATGCATTAATTACGAGTCAATAGTTGCTAGAATTTTCATCTTCGTTCGTTTTTGTGATGGAGGGGAGGTTTAGTATATATTTTTGAGTCGTAAGCAATATTTCTTGTTCGTACATATCACTTTCGACTGGGGGGCTTGATGACGTACCCTCCGATCAGGCGAAGGACACCCCTTCGACCTTAGTCGAATTTGCATTACGAAGATCCAAGTCTTTCTTCATAAGTCATTGGTGGCATAAAATCATTCATCATTGATATGGTTACCAGTTGGGAATTCACCAACCGAAGGCCTATGTCCTTCGGAGTCTTCTCTTGAAGGCACCAAGACAAAGGAGAACCTTGACTTGGTCTTCTCCCACGTTCCCACTATCTCCTTAGCTTCCCCGCCAAGACAGAGAGAGTGGGGATGAATCCCTAGCCGTTACCACAAATCATGGGACACCCCCATGATCTCCGAAACGTGTGCTAACACTCTCCAAGCTTATTTCCTCATCTATAAATAGGTTGGACGAGTCATTTCAATGGTATGTTCACTCAACACAGTATTTCACATACTCCATATTACTTACAACACATATCATATACTTACTCTCACGCCAGAGGTGGTTCGCAGGGTCCAACCCCTGCGCAATCACTTAACGAAATGTCTATTATTTCTTATTGCAGATTGGCTACAAGTTTGGCGCAAGCATATCACCCCTCATACCCTTCGATCACCATCAAAGGCCTGGTCGTACTAATTATTGTACAATCAGTATGTGTGTTAGCAAACTATTTGCTCAAACCATTTACGTATTTTATTTGTTTCGTTAAAATGATTTTACGTTTGTTATCGACAAAACATTAGAAGATCGTAAGATATAAATAAACATTTTTACGGCTTATTTGTATTAACATTGGTGTTAGTACTCCTAGTACTAATGTTAATACTGATTGTTTGGTCACCACTGCAGCAGGCATCAATGAAAGTACAATCTATGCTTTCATCTCTGAGCAGCAAAAAGGATCCTAGATCACTCATGATGACCTGAGACAAATCCATGATGATGACATGGAAGATATGGATATCAAGTGGAACATTACCTTGATTAGTATGAGGGCAAGAAGGTTCATGAAGAAGACTGGGAGGCAGATCAAGATCAATGATGGAGATACTGCTGAGTTTGACAAGGGAAAGGTAGAATGCTACAACTGTAGCAAGCTTGGGCATTTTTCCAGGGAATGCAGAAGCCCCAGGAGCAAAGGAAAAAGTGGTGAGGCAAATGATTCTTCTTCTAAAGCAATGGTAGCTATTGATGGTACTGGATATGATTGGAGCTTCATGGCTGATGATGAGGAGAGTCCAATCAATATGGCTTTGGTATCTGAGGTACTTACTCAAACAAATTGCTCAGATACATGTGTTTCATTAAGTAAATATGAGTCTCTTAAAACTGAGTTTGATAAATTGGCTGAAGAGTTTTCTAAAACCAGTTATAACTTAGCAAATCATAAAAGAGGCTTATCAGTTTTAGAAAAACAAATTGTACATTATAAAGAAAATGAGTCAAAGTTTTCTGAAACAACTGCTGTACTTAATAGGGAAATTTCTCTTAAAGACACCACCATAAGTGTGTTAAAAGAAGAACTAGAGAGAGTCACAAAAGTTAAAGACAACATAGAACTTAGTGTTGACACTCTTAAAGACACACAACATTATAACTCTAAGAAACTTGATAAATTCCTTGAAAGTGCTCTAATTGGTAAAGCCAAATCAGGTATGGGTTATAAGACAGCACCACCACCATTCAGATGTATTCCCTCACCTCCTGGTATAGACCTTGAACACACTGGCTTAGAGGAGTTTAAGGCACCCACATTTTTCCGTGACCGTAAACCCATTCAGACAAAGGCTGAAAAGCCTGATGAGACCTTTGAAAGTGCCAGTGACACTTCTTTACCTGAGGTGTATGTGTTTGAAAATAAAAAGGCAGGTGTAGAGTCTAGTGAACCAAAGCAAGAACAAGCCACTAAACCTGTAAGACCTAATGACAAACCTGTTAGGAAGACAGTAAAATATGCTGAGATGTATAGAAACAGGTCATCTAGTCCTAGAGGTAATAAAAGGAATTGGAACCAGCTTAAATCTGAGCAACTAGGGGATGAATTTGTAATGTATAATAAATCTTACTTTGTGTGTGGAAGTTTTTCTCATCTGCAGGCTCAATGCAGACACCCTATAAGACCTCAACCCATCATGATCCCAAGAGCAGTTCTTCTTAAAACTGGCATAAAATCTTTGAATACTACAAGGCCAGTTAATACTGCTAGACCACAACCTAGAGTATTTGGTGAAAGACCCAAAAGAAGCTTTTTAAAATCACCATCTACTTCACCAAGGCCCTTTTATGTTAAAGCAGCACAAACCTTTAAGTCTTATGATGAACAAATCAAGTTTTACAAGAAAAGGGTTAATACTTATGAGCCAAAACTTAATACTGATAGGCTAAAAGTTAATACTTACAAGCCTAAAATTAAAATTGTTGGTTCAAAAGTGAGTGCTGCTGGGGGAATCAAGGGCAATGCTGTTAAGCCCTCAGCTTGTTGGGTTAGAAAGACAACTCAACCCAACAGTGCATTAGTTACTCTCAAGAAATATGATTACATTGACGCATGAGGCAGATCCAAGTCAGTAATGGCTTGGGTCCCCAAAAGGAACTAATTTCCTTTATCTTATGTGCAGGGACATTCCAACAATAATAATGATGATCTTGGCTATTCAGACAGTGGGTGTTCCAGGCACATGACTGGAAATCAATCCTATCTTTCAGACTTCACTGATTTGAATGGAGGATATGTTTCTTTTGGAGGAGGTATAGGTGGAAGAATTACTGGTAAAGGCACAATCAAGACTGGTAATTTGGACTTTGAAGATGTGTACTATGTGAAAGAACTCAAATACAATCTATTCAGTGTGTCACAAATGTGTGACAAGAAGAATTTTGTTCTATTCACAAACACTGATTGCTTGGTTTTATCTCCAAATTTTAAGTTGCCTAGTGAAGATGAGGTACTACTTAAGTTCCCTAGGAAAAGCAATCTGTACAGTGTAAGTATGAAAAACATAGTGCCCAAAGAAAACCTTATATGTTTAGTTGCTACAGCTTCTTTGAATGAACCTATGTTATGGCATAGAAGGCTAGGTCATGTGAACTTTAAGGTGATAAATCTTTTAGCTAAAAACAACCTTGTAAGAGGTTTACCTTTAAAAATATTTGAAAACAAACAGACTTGTATTGCATGCCTCAAAGGGAAGCAGCATAGAGCCTCTTGTAAGCCCAAAGTTTTTAACTCTATCACCCAACCACTTCATATGCTGCACATGGACCTATTTGGCCCCACCTCTGTTAGCAGCCTGAATTTTAAGAAATATTGTTTGGTTGTGACTGATGATTTTAGCAGATTTACTTGGGTTTTCTTCATGAATACTAAGGATGAGACCAGTGAAATCCTTAAGTCATACATAACTACAGTAAAGAACCTTGCTGATAAGAGAGTCAAAATCACTAGGTGTGATAATGGGACAGAGTTTAAAAACCAAGTGATGAATGATTTATGTCAACTTAAGGGTATTAAGAGAGAATACAATGTAGCTAGGACTCCTCAGCAAAATAGGGTTGCTGAAAGGAGAGATAGGACATTGATAGAGGCTGCTAGGACTATGTTAGCAGATTCCAAGTTACCCACAATATTTTGGGCTGAGGCAGTAAATACTGCTTGTTATGTTCAGAACAGGGTACTGGTTGTCAAGCCTCATGGCAAGACTCCCTATGAGTTGTTTTTAGGTAGAAAGCCTACCCTATACTTTCTTAAACCTTTTGGGTGTCATGTCTCTATTCTCAATACCATTGACCACTTAGGTAAGTTTGATGGAAAATCTGATAGTGGATATCTGGTTGGCTACTCCTTGAATAGTAAAGCCTTTAGGGTTTATAATTCTAGAACCAGAAGAATAGAGGAGAATATGCACATAGAGTTTCTTGAGGTTAAACCTAGTGTAGAGGGGCAAGGACCACAATGGCTTTTTGATATTGATATGCTAACTGAATCTATGAACTATGTGTCTGTTTCTGTGGATTCTAACATTGTTGCAGGAGAAAAGTAAGGTCCTGATGCAGATTTTGATGATGATGATGACTGTGTCCTATTGCCCATTTGGAAGGACAGCTCAGATGGAAGCACTTCTTCAGGGGAGGCAAACAAAGAAGGTGATCAACCTTCAAAGGCCAATGATTCTAATGCTAAAGTAGGTGTAACCAATGAAGGTGATACATTGGTAGAAACTGAAGTGATCAGTACTAATGTGGTTAATACTGATAAGCCACATGTTAGTACTGATGAGCCAGAATTTAATACTGATGGTCCCCACTCCATTCCATCAGTTAATACAAATGTTTCTGGTCCTAATGATGAAGCAGATGAGATTGATTTTACTAATATAGCTTCATTCTATGCTGTTCCTGCTACACCACACAGAAGAATCAATTAGGATCATCCCTTGGAGAATGTTATTGGGGATGTTCATGCTGAAAGGACAACACGATCTCGAGTTCAGCATAGTGAGACTGGCTTCTTTAGTGCCATATATGAAGAAAGAATTCATGGGGACACACAAAAATGTTTCTTTGCCTGTTTTGTTTCACAAGCAGAACCAAAGAAAGTCTATAAAGCACTTGAAGATGAATCATGGGTAGAAGCTATGCAAGAAGAGCTTCTCCAGTTCAAACTTCAGAATGTATGGGTTATGGTGGATCTTCCTGAACGCAAGAGAGCTATTGGCACTAAATGGGTTTTCAGAAACAAGAAGGATGAAAGAGGTGTGGTAATAAGGAACAAGGCTAGACTGGTGGCTCAAGGGTATACACAACAGGAAGAAATTGATTATGAAGAGGTCTTTGCTCCTGTGGCAAGGATTGAAGCTATCAGACTATTCCTGGCCTATGCATCATACAAAGACTTCACAGTATACCAGATGGATGTTAAGAGTGCTTTCCTCTATGGAAAGATTGAGGAGGAGGTTTATGTCTGTCAACCTCTAGGCTTTGAAGATCCCACCTTTCCTGATAAAGTATACAGGGTTCAAAAGGCATCTATGGTCTACATCAGGCCCCAAGAGCTTGGTATGAAACTTTGGCCAAGTATCTTTTGGGCAATGGCTTCAGAAGAGGGAAGATTGATCAGACTCTATTCATCAAGAATGTGATGAATGATATCCTGTTGGTTCAGATATATGTAGATGACATTATCTTTGGCTCAACCAAATAGGATCTATGCAGAGAGTTTGAAAAATTGATGCATGATAGGTTTCAGATGAGTTCTATAGGCGAACTCACCTTCTTTCTTGGGCTACAAGTCAAGCAGAAGATAGACGGCATATTTATCAGTCAGGATAAGTATGTCAAGGAGATTTTGGTGAAGTTTGGCTATGAAAATACAAAGATTGCAAGCACTCCTATGGAGCATAATAAGCCACTACTTCCAGATGCTGATGGTGAAGAGGTTGATCGGCACCTCTACAGATCAATGATTGGCTTATTGATGTATTTGACTACCTCCAGACCAGATATTATGTTTGCATTGTGTGCCTGTGCAAGATTCCAAGTCTCTCCAAAGCTTTCTCACATGCATGTTGTTAAAAGAATCTTTAGATATCTGAAAGGCCATGCTCACCTAGGTCTGTGGTATCCTAAAGATTCTCCCTTTGATCTGGTAGCTTACTCTGACAGTGACTATGCTGGGGTAAGTCTTGATAGGAAGTCAACCACAAGAGGATGTCAGTTTCTTGGTGATAGGTTGATTTCATGGCAGTGCAAGAAACAAAGCATTGTGGCAAACTATACAACTGAGGCTGAGTATGTAGCTGCTGCAAGTTGTTGTGGTCAAGTCCTCTGGATTCAGAATCAGATGCTTGACTATGGGTATAATTTTATGGGCACTGTCATTTACATAGATAACAACAGTACTATATGCATTATAAAAAATCCAGTTGCTCATTCTAAAACTAAACATATTGAGATAAGAAATCACTTCATAAGGGACTGTAATGAAAAGAAACTCATCCAGGTTGATAGGATTGATACTGAGTTTAATGTTGCAGATCTTTTAACAAAATCTTTTGAATTGGAAAGGTTTCAGTACTTGTTCACAAGTATTGGGATGCTTCATCCATAATATGTCTTATCTCTCTCTATTTTGTAAAGTTTTGTAAACTGGTGGTTAGTACTGATTGTTATCTAGTTAATACTGCTAGTGTAAAGTTAATACGGATTGTCAAGAAAATATCTTGGATTGTGTTTTCTTGGTTTTGAACTAACTTTTTAGGGATAGCACAAGCAGTATGGATGTGGTTTGGTGACTGACTATTACAGCAAATGTGGTTCACTCCCTTATGCTCATTCTGATGCAACCATATGTTGGAACTTGCTGTAACTCTAGATTTTGTGATGCCAAAGCATTATGTGGCATCTTGTGGTATTAATGACATGAATTGATGGTTTCTGTTAGTCAAATTCATTCTGCACTAACCCACTCTTTGCCATTCTATCCGTTTACATATAGTGTGACTAGCCCAAGGGCATCTGGCTTAGAGAACAACGAGCAATCGTTAATCCAACACTTGTGTTGGAGGCAACACCTGCCACGAGCTGGAAACCCTGTCAGGAAGGCCCTTTTAATAGGACTACCCATTACATGCAGTGCTTAGCACTGAAACCATTGGTTTTCACCAAACCAGAGGCCATGTAAGGCCGACCTTGATTAAGTGTCTGTCACCACACTTGGGGGCTGTTTGATAAAAAAAATATGATTTAGCGCTGAATGAATCAAAGCTGCTGAATGATTCTCAGATGCTGAGTGAAACTGATTCAGAGTGAAAATGATTGTTTGATATTTGTTCTGAATGAGCAATCTGAGTTGCCTGAAATTACTAATTTAACCTTCTGTCTGATTTTGTATTGAACAAAATATACCGTTTGATAAAAAAAGTATTAACCCGAATAAAAATATAATATAAAGAAAGTAATGTTGGAATAAACAAAAAAATGTAAATACTCTTATCCAAAGATCATAAAACAATATAAATTACGAACTAATCTTAGGTTGAAGCATTTAAAAATAACTCATTAGCAATCTAATTACGGGGATTAGCCATATATTCATTTCCTTGGGGACCCCATTGTATGTCGTCCATGCCTTGTCCCCCACTTCCTTCACCTTGTTCTTCAGTAGTAAACATGGTGTTTGCATCGCTCTCCAAAAATAACTGATCATGAATGTTGCATTTCCTTATAAAGTTGTGGACATCAAAACAAGCAATCACTACATTTCTTTGTACTGGAAAAGGATAAGGAGCCATTTGTTTTAGTATTGGGAACCTTGCTTTTAAGACACCATAAGCACGCTCGATAACATTTCTAAGTTGTGCATGAGCATGATTGAACCTTTCTTCTTTTGTTAAGGCACGTCGACGTCGAAAATCGGCTAACCAATACCTCGTATTACGATATGGTGCCATAAACCCACGAGCGTTTGTATATGCAGCATCACAAAGATAATATTTGTATACAATGGTAATTTGTAAGAGCATTAGTTCACTTAAGAAAATATAGATAACAACAATAAAATTGTCATGTTATGCGAGGATAATACATACTTGGTGGAGGAAACGAGAAGTTAGAGTTTGGATTAAATGCTACTTCTGTTAAAACTCTTGAATCATGAGCTATGCCCTCCCATCCGGCCCAAACGAATGTGAACATCATATTAAATTCACATATCCCTAAAACATTTTGGAAACACTCACCTTTTCCTCTTCCTCTATAACGCATTTGTTGATCGACAGGCACAACTGCATGTACAAGAGTTCCATCGAGCGCACCAATTGCCCCCTACATAAGAAACTTGATATATGAGAAAATATTGGTATTGTGTATAGGATTTAAATATATTTTTATAAAATGTACCAAGAATATTTCTCTTAAGTTTCTTTGTCGTTCTGAAGTATTTGCTTCAAAAGATGTTGGCACTATGACTTCTATTGCAAATTGCATCATCCCTCGTAGTACTTCATGAAAACATGCATGAATAGTTTGTGTGGAGTGTTGAAGCCTCCGTTTAACCATTCTAAAGCGTTCATTATGACCTATAATTGTCAAAAACATTTCCATCTTCTCTTCAACGCTTATATTTCTACTATTTTGCAACCAATTTCTTTCTTTGAAATGGTTGCATAACAAAATATATGCATCACGAGATAAACGCATCAACTCTTGACATTGTGTATTAGATCCACCTAACAGTTCTAGTGTGTATGCATGACCAGTCAAGACGGAAGTGTTATCCCTTATCCTTTCTATCCTTCTTGAAGATTTTATTTTCGTATACCAATATAGGATGAACAAAAACAAAAGCTCATCCTCCAAATCCATATATTACCTTGCAATTATAAAATAAAAACAAAATTTAACAATATATATCGCTTAAATAACAAGCAAAAACACAATTACGCAAATTCATATCATCAATTGAAAAGCATGTTCAAAATCCATAACAAAAGCAAACATAATATTAAAATGACCAAAACAGATGGTGTTCAAATTCTAAAGTAAAGCAACAAACAAATCCTATGCGAATTTTAATTCTTATTCAACTAGTCCAATATCCCATACTTGCGTCCAGCATTCCTAACCCAATTCTCCAAACTCTCTGGCTTTAAGCGCATCCAAACTTTCCTATAATCAGCGCTTTCACTAAAAAGCATAACTGCGACATTGTACAACAGGTTATGTGTTCCCCACCCAACCTTTTCTAACTTCTCCATGCAAGCATCAATGTCATATCCTCTATGTTTTTCCATCATAAGTTGAACAACTTTGGCAAAGTCTTCCTCAACAGCAGACTTGTTTGAACTGCTTGATTGTTTACCTTTTCATTTTTTGCTTTGAGGACCAGAAGAACATTCTTGTGTCGAATTTGGGGGTTCTTTTGTTGATGCCAGGATTGCTTGCACATGTTGGATATCATCATCTTCAACTGACACTACATTAGCAGAATCTTCACAATCATTAGGAAGATTAGAAGCTGGTCCCCAACCTTCAAACCCATTGCTGGTTGACCCATCAAATAGTTATGTACACAGATCGGGGAAAAGCAATCCAGTACTCCTCACTGGTTCTACATATTTGTTTGACTGTTTAAAAGAACTTATAAGTATAGATATAAAACTATTTATGAAACTATTAGTGAAAATATACAAAGGATAGAATGTGACCTTCATCTCTATCTGCCATTCTTCTTCCGTTAAATTAAACGTGTTAGTTACGGGATCATACACGTTTCCAGTTTTGTTCTTTAATTTGGTCCATGCATTAAACTTGCTTTTAAGATAGTCAAAATGGTTTTTCATTTGTTGTTGATCAGCGATAAAATTATGCTCCTTTTTAAGTATTTCTCCAACATTTTTCCATGAATGCATCTTAACGCTAACTCCGTCTCGTCCATTTACAGCAACCTCATGTATACAAGCTTCAAGAAACGTTTTAACCACACTTTCCTTTTTCCAGTTAAGCCTATGTTTTTTTGTTTTGAAGATTCACCAACATTTTCCATGCCTAAAGAGATGCAATAGTAGCAATTTAACTTAACTGTATATATTTCATTATTCAATACTACAAATATAAAAAGTTTGTCAACATCTCTTTATTATAATGTATAAACAAGTTTTGATGGATAGTGACAGATATTGATACGAACATTTTCTTTAGTCATTACAGATTACTTGAACGTGGAAGCTATAAAATCAGCAAGCATATAGTACTAAAATATTTTTCCAATAATTTCCACAAGACAAAACAAGCTAGCAACTACATATATACCAGATTCCCATTATGTGAGACTTACGGAGACGTCTAACAAAGTAACAAGATAGCACCTAACTTTAGAGTTCATGCATACCTATCATAATGGTGTTATTAAAAATCTATTGCCATCATGCATACCTATCATAATGGACTGATATAACTCAAATCATATATGCGTACAGAACTCTTTACATATACTGATCAGTAGGTATTAGTTTACTCCTGTATGGATGAAGTGTGGTTTTTAAATAAGACAATTCATAGTGTTCTTGCTAAAAACTGATATAATTAGTTCTATATCTACTTTGGTTTTGGTTTCCTTCCCCATTGAGACTTGACAGTACTTGCGGATTTAACTCTAACCGGACTTTTAACACAACATCATATCTATATTATCTTCATAAATGTTTCTCCTATTCTGTAACCTTAATATATTTAGAGTATATTAGAGTATATTACATGAGAACATGAAACATTAAACATTATATTAACTTTGTAACTTACGTTAACTTTGTTATAGTATAAATGTTTATTAGAGTATATTAGAGTATAAATGTCTCTGCTATTTTGTAACCTTATAGTAACTTTGTTAAATGAGAACATGAAACATTAGTATATTACATGGTTACATGGTGATACAAAGTAATCGTCTCACAACGCCCCATCCCCATAAACGACCTAAAATTTCTTGTAAGCTGAAATAGAGAGCTACTCCAATTACGAAAATATGAATCTAATACTTAGTTAAACTAACAGCTAAATTTATGTGGTGAGGAGGATTAGATCAACTAAATCGTTTTATTTTTCTATTTTTTTTTTAGAGCTTGACAAAAACACGACTAGCTTATCCCCACTTACGTGTACACACAACGAGAGTATAATGGCAGGTTACCTAACCAAAAACCGATCAGTTAGACATGAACTTGTTTTGACGAGTTAGCCACTGCGTTTCTTTCTTTACGGCTCAACCCATTTGACCCGACCTAACCTGCCCATGATCTCTAAAGATGTAAGAAAACTTCTAGCAATCATAAATGTTTCTGCTATTATATGACTTCTCCATATTATCCCTGATAACTACAAGTTGCAAAATATTCCCTGATGACTACAAGTTGCAAAATATTCACAGAAAGAGCAGCTAGAGAAACCATTCTTGACTTCCCAAGTTGCAAAATATTCCCAGGTATTGAAAAGAAACACTTCACAAATAAAGAAAAAAAAAACATAAACTATAAAAGTTAATAAGTTTTTACCTGTTGGATCAAGAGAAACCAAGCAGATGCAATGAGAGATTTTTTTGTGAGTAGGGGCGACTTGTGAGGTGGTTATGAGAGTGCCGTATGTGAAAAAAAATGGTATTTAGGAGAATATAACACCTGCTGAATCGCTGGGAAATCCCATGTAGGTGGCCCATTCAGAACCCATCTGGCCCATTCTTGACCTTATTTCCTTCTATCAAACAAGCAGGCTCTCTGACCGATTCAGTGATATGTGCTGAATTGAAATATTAAGATGCTATCAAACGGGCCCTTAATCCCTTCAAAATGGGGTTTCAGTATTATGATTTCCAAACTATGAGATAATACTGATGGGTAAAGTTAATACTGATGGTTATAAGTTAGTACTGATAAGCTTAGTTAGTACGGATGAACTAGCCATTAGTACTTATTCCAAAAGTCTGTTATGCAATGATTACTTTTGCAAATTGAGTTGTTACCACCTGTTTCTTTATATAAGGGTTTCCTAATTGGTTTCTCTTTACTTATTACCAAAAATATTTACAAGGCGGTCCAATCACAATTCTCCAATTCTCTATATATTGCATAACTTTTCACTAAATACTTTTGTGAACAAATCCCACTTTAATAACCCTAACTCTTATTGCTAATGGCTCCTCTTGATTTTGTTGACAAGCACAACATGGTGGCGTGCTTGGACTTACCAGAAGGCAATGAAGAGTTCACAGAGATATTAGCCTTCCTAAATCGAAGCAGAATAAGGTTTGCTTTACTCTTAAACCCTACTATCTTATGTACCCCTGTCAGAAAGTTATGGCAAACTGCTATTGCCTTAACAACTGATGAAGGGGTCCAACAGCTAACTGGAACAGTGGATGGCACTCAAATTGTTATTTATGAAGCTTCTCTAAGAGAACATCTTCATCTTAGGGATGCTGAAGGTATTAGCACTTTTCCAGCCACTGACATAATTGAACAACTTTCATTGATGGGGTATAGACATGACAACACTTTAAACTTTCATAAAAATCAATTTTCCCCATAATGGAGGTTCCTAATTCATACCCTCTTACATTGTCTGAGTTACAAAAAGACTGACTGGGATGCATTCCCCACTAATATAGCCACAACCTTGATATGCCTTGCAACAGGCAGGGTATTCGATTTTTCAAATTATATTTTTGAGGGTATGCTTAAAAATGCTGTTAGTAAAACCAAATTTATGATGTATCCTAGGTTCATTCAATTATTTTTGGATCTTCAGAAACAAAACTTGCAGCCTCACAAAAAATGTTATCCATCAAAACTCCTCATAGCCAAAGTTTTCTCTAATATGTTAAGGGCTGTGGTAGGATATAGTGGGGTTGTAGTGCCTTTGTTTTCTAACATGCTTCTTGCAGAGGGTGAAGGACCATCAAGCACAGATGGCTCCCAACACACACCCACAGATGGTGATAATTCTTCTACTCAACAACAATCATCAACCAGTAGGCATACCAGAAAGGAGAGTGGGACAGCTCAGCCCCATTCTCCTCCTCACACTGAACCAGATGAGCCTATCTCAGATGATGCAGGAGATAGAATGGTTGGGGTTGCCACTACTCCATCAAGCTTAGAGGCTGGTGAGGACAGTGGTAACATACCTAAGACCCAACCCATGCCAACACCTAGTGAGCAACCCTCACAGGGTGGTGTATCTGCTCAGGATAGGCCTGGGAGTGCATCTAAATTGCCCAATGACCCACCTCTCTCAGCATGTAACACAGCTGGAAGTGGTGAGGGCAGCTTGACACTTAAAGATATGACGGAATTGTACAGGTTTCTTTGTTAAAAGGTGAGCAGGCTGGAAATTGCTTTGGAGGAGAATAAGAAAGATGCATCAAAAGTCCATACCAAGATGCTCCTGAAGATGAAGAAGTTAGAGCATCAGGTTAAACTTCTCTCCAAGACTACTACAGCAAACTCTCCAGTCACCGCATCTCAGAAAAGAAAGACCAAGTTCAGGGTATCTAGTACTTCCACAAAGGATTCTGCCAAACAGGAGAGGAGTTCTGATATTCAAGGAAGATAATAATTTGGTCAATGGCAAGGTGGTGCAGCATTTCAGAGCCCTTTTGCTGACAAAGAGGAAGTTCAGGTCACTGTAGATGCTGAAAAAGTACTTAGTACTCCCACAAGCACTATCAGTACTAACCCAGTTAGTATTGTTAGTGTTGTAGTTAGTACTTTTAGTACTCCTGGAGTTCCACAATCCGTACTAACCCTATCATTCAGGTAGCTACTAATTTACAACAAATGACAACTACAGAGGCTACCAACATCACTACCACACCACATGAAGACAGTGATGGAGAAGAAAGAGAAGAAACATGCAGTTATGGGACTACAATGCTTGAAAAAAACTGTCCCCATCTCTCCCACTTACAAGAAGCCTCCAGTTCTATACTTAAGGAAGAAGTCCAAGTCAGTAGCATCCAAGCCTAAGGAAAAAGGAGTTGTTATCAAAGAAGGAGATGTTCCAGCATCACCAATCTCCTTAGCTCCAAATATTGACCCTAAAGATAAAGGCAAGGGTATTTTAGAAGAAGAGCCAAAGAAGAAAAAGATCTCTAAAGAAGAAATTGATAGGCTAAATGAAGAGGCTGCAAGGGCACTTGCAGCACAATGGGATAAGGAAGAGTTGCAAGAAGAAGCTGCAGAGAAAGAAAAAAGATGGCCAAGATTGTTGAAGACTGGCAGACATAGGATGAAATGAGAGCCAAAGTAGAAGCTACCAAGGAGGTACAACATAAGCTGCAACAAGATCAAGGTACAAGTGTTAATGAAGCAGCTCTGTTGTTCAGTGAAATTTTGGCTAGAAGGCAAAGTCAGTTCAGGCAGCAAAGGGAGATTGAAAAGCATTCAAAGCCTCCTACCAAGAGTCAGCAGAAGATGTATCTCTGCAAGTACATCAAGAATTCAGGTGAAGAAAGGAGAACACTGAAGCAATTGAATCAACTGTCCTGGGAGACTCTCCAAAGACTTGCTGATACAGTTCAAAGAAGATTTCTCAACTTCAGGCCTATGCAATGAGATGATACTCTTGAAAGGTCACAGCCCATTGGAAGCTACAAAAGACCATTTGAAGAAGGTGCTTCCTGATGAAGGTGGACTCACTGAAGAGGAGCTCAATAGGATGATGCTGATTGAAGCTCCTGAGGAAGCATTGTACTCAGAGCCCATCAACACTAGATATCCAATCATCAACTGGGATATCTATACTGAAGAAGGGAAAAGGCATTAGAGGATTCACAGAGCTGGTGGAAGGACAAGTGCATATCTGTACTTAGTGGATCTGTTTGCAGTCATTGACAGGGAAGATTTGCTTAAGCTGTGGGAATTAGTCAAAGACAGGTTCAAGAACAAAGATCCAGATAATGACAAGGATCTGGAGCTACTCTATGAACTCCAGAACATCTTTAAACCTGATCCAACATAAGAGCAATAGAAGTTTCAACCTGGTGATGAAGCTCTAAGTTGGACTTTGCTAGATTCTTGTGGACTGTACCTTGTTACTACTTGCAATGGAACAGATATATACATGTTGGTTGAAAGAACATATCCACTTGCACTTGGGACTCTTCTATAGATGCTGGATGCAGGGCTAAGGATGGGAAATGCTATTGAAATGGCCAAGGAGTTGCTGCTGAAGATTTTTTATCAAGCTGGAAGACCTAGCAGAAGAAAGTGATGTTTGGAAGAATCCTCTAAGACTGAAGAAACTCGTGATTCAGAAACCCAATCACAAGTTTAGGGGAGGATTGTTGGGAAATTTAAAAATGGAGTTAATAATTATAGCTTTGGAGTTAATACCGATAGTAGTATTAGAAAAGTATTAACTAGTTAGTACTGATAGTTCAATAGTTAGTACTGATAGTGCTGAGTTTGTACTGTTCTATATTAAGAATGTCGTGTATGGTCTGTAACAGCATATCTTCTATACCAATAGAAGATATGATACGTTTAATACATAGTTATCTTTGTAAGCGATCTCCTTAGTGTATAAAAGGAGATCCTAGCTAGGTCAGAACAAGATATATACTCTAGCCGTCTTAAGAAACGCTTCAAGGTTGTAAACCCTAGTACTAGGAGAGTACTCGTATTATTCATTAATAATATTGAAGCTGTTGGTGTTACACTTGTGTTTACTCTAATCTTCTAAGTGCATTCAAGTTCCGCATACTTGTATGTATCTACAACAAAGTTTCTCATTGTTGTTTTGGAACCATCCAAGGCAACTACATGTTTACAAGCTAAGTGTTCTAGATCCAAGGTTTGGGACTTCACACAGCTTTTGGCAAAGACTTAACAAATCTGTTGATAGCTGCTGGTTTGATAAAAATCAGATGGTTATCAATGTACCATGGTCTGATACACCAAAACCTTGGCTACTCCAATAGTGATGGATAATTGGTAAAGAGACATCAAATCCATTAAATTTTCTATGATTTACCTCTCACAAAAGTTAACACATCTGGAAGTGATGAGAATAGTATGAAACTTTCATGTTTTGATGTACAGATAGTCATAGTTGCGGAAAAGACCATGGAGTGCTAAGAGTTTGCTGATATGATGCTGCATAGACCCTATACTGAAGACAATCTCAAGGATGCAGCTTAAAGATAATTCCAAGATCCTCAAGAGCTTAAAAGAACTTGAAGTTCACTAGTGAAGATCAAGTTAGGGGAGGATTGTTGGGAATTATATTTTGTAATGGTTAAGTCTTGTTAAGTCTGGTAGAGTTAGAAGTTAAGTCTGGTAGATCTTACTTAAGTCTGCTTTAGTTAAGTCTGCCAGTACTAAAGATGTTAAGTCTGGCAGAACAAAGTATCGTTGGTTAAGTTTGTTTATGTTCAAAACAGAATAGTTGTTAAAGTTATATTAGGAATAGATATGAACGTGTGGAGATATCTTAGGAGAAGATATCTTTACCCTTCTACAAGTTTGTTAGATAATTAGGGTTTCCTTAGTGTATAAAAGGATCCCTAAGGTGTTAGGTTAATGTACGTTTTGTGTAAGCATTAACCTTTGAGCAAGTTAATAGAATTTACGAAGTTAGCAATTCTTGTGTTCTTCATACTTGTGTGTTAAGATTTCGCATTAACACTAAGCAATTACAAAGAGTTCTTCATATAGTAAATTGAATTTATTCAAGTTTACTATTAGTCATTCAAGGCTACTCAGATCCATAAATTTTTGGACCTACAAGTTCTATCTTTCGGAGGAGCAAAGTATTTTATATCCTTCATTGATGACAATTTCATGGGATGTTGGGTGTACCCAATCAAGGAGAAGTGTGATGTGTTTGAAGTTTTCAAAGTTTACAAAACGCGGGTTGAACTTGATTCTGGAAAGATGATCAAGTGTATGAGGACAGATAATGGAGGTGAATACACTGGTGACATTTCCCAAGGACAAAACGCAAAACTCCTTCCAGAAAAGCAAATGCCCACCGTATAAAACGCAACATGCAAATGGCAAACAGCCAAGACTCCTTCCAGAAAAGCAAAAACCAGACCTTCCAAAAAAGTAAATCGCAACTGCAATTAACCAATAGACAAATAGCACCTTTGCTCCTACCAGGACAAAACGCAGGCAAGAACCGTCAAAAATGTGACCTCAACTATGAACCCATAAAAAGTTTGCACAATCCATTACGTGGGCAAAATCCAAAACGCTGATGAGGACAAAACACCCAAGCAAGTGAACCCACAAACGAAAATAATGAACCCAGAACAAAAAAACGAAAGAGGAACCAAGAGAAAAAAAAAGAAAATAAAAAAGGGGTGGATATAACGGGGATCAAAGAAAAAACCAAGGGGTGGATAAAAGGAGAGAAGGTACCACCACCACCACCGCTACCACTACCACTACTACTACTACTAAGGTGGAACGAGTATGGAACACAGGATCTACCACTACCACTACCACGACTACTACTACTACTACTGCTACTACTACTACTACTACTGCCTACTAATGCCTACTACTGCTACTGCTACTACTACTGCTACTGCTACTACTGCTACTGCTACTGCCACTGCTACCACCACCACCACCACCACCACTACCACTACTACTACTACTACCACCACTGCCACTACTACCACCACTATTACCACCACTACCACTACTACTACCACTACCACCACCACCACCACTACCACCACCACTACCATACTACTACCACCACCACTACCACCACCACTACTACCACCACTACCACCACCACTACTACCACCACTACCACTACCAATACCACTACCACTACCACTACCACTACTACCACTACTACTACCACTACCACTACGACTACCACTACTACTACCACTACCACTACTACTACTACCACTTACCACCACCACCACCACCACCACTACTATCATTATTATTACTTGATGATGTACCCTCCGATCAGGTCAAAGGACCCCTCTTCGGCCTCAGTCGTAATTGCATTACGAAGACCCAAGTCTTTCTTCATAAGTCATTGGTGGCGTAAAACCATTCATTATTGACATGGTTACCAGTTGGGAATCCGCCAGCCGAAGGCCTATGCCCTTCGGTGTCTTCTCTTGAAGATGCCTAGACAAAGAAGAACCTTGACTTGGTCTTCCCCCACGTTCCCACTATTTCCTTAGCTTCCCCGCCAAGTCCGAGATAGTGGGGATGAAGCCCTAGCGGTTACCACAAATCAGGGGACGCCCCCCATGATCTCCTAAACGTGTGCTAACACTATCCAAGCTATTTTCTTTACCTATAAATAGGTTGGACGAGTCATTTCAATGGTATGTTCATTCAACACATTATTTCACATACTTCATATTATTTACAACACATATCGCATACTTACTCTCACGTCGGAGGTGGTTCGCAGGGCCCAACCCCTGCGCAATCACTTATCGAAATGTCTACTATTTCTTATTGCAGATTGGCTACAAGTTTGGTGCAAGCATATCACTCCTCATACCCTTCGATCACCATCGAAGGCCTGGTCGTATGAATTATTGTACAATCAGTGGCGCCATCTGTGGGACCCGCTACTATTGGTCTCGTTATTCCAAACTTACACCCAGTCAATCACTCTCACTAGTTTTACGGCATGAATCAAGGAAGAGAAGATACACCCCCTCCGGGTTTCTCGACCTTGACACCAATCCCAGTCAATGATCCTAACAACCTTCCCAATATAACCGCATCCACCTTTACCACACGATCTCACACTGAAATAACTCCCAATAACCATGCTTCAACCTCAGCTAACCCTGAACCGGTAATCAGCCCAGTGTTTGTCGAAGCTAATATCGAAGCTTTAGAATCTTTAATGAGGGCTCGAAGGAGGCAAGCTCGGAGTGTGGAGATGCGTAGGGAGTTAGAATACTCAAGCGATGAGTACGAAGAAGAATTGGAAATGGAGGCTAGGCCCTTGGCTCTTGGGGCTACACGCTCAGTGCTAAGGAGTGGGTCTCTGAGCAGTCGAAGGCCCAGTGGAAGGTCGGTTGGTTTCAAAGATGTTCCGGAGAGGGCTCTGACTAGAAGGGAAGGCACAATAGAAGGATCCAATGGAAGGAGTCACCGAAGGGATACTACGGAGGTTAATTTGCCACCACTTTTAGCAGCTCACCTGGGAAGAACTAAGGCAGGGGTTCCATTACAGCCTTCTCACGCATCCGGCGTAGAAGGCAATCCATCTCAAATAAATGGGGGAGGAAATCTTCCTCCTCATGGTATGTACCCTCCTTTCCAAACTCAATCTTACCCTCAAGAGGTATACCCCCCACCTAATGGGCAGGCTAACAACCCTAGTTTTACTCAACCGTACGGAAGCATGCCCTATGGGCAACCTATGGTATATCCTTCGTACCCTGTCGGAAGTCACCCACCTTATATACCTACTGCTTACCCTCAATATGTTAGCCAAAACCCTGTTAGAATACCTCCAAACCATAACCCATACAATGCTGCCCCTACCTATATGCCACCTTATAACTGCCTTTATTCGGAGCCCATGGGCTCCACAACACCCTTCGTAAGATGGATAGAAGACTACCCTTTGCCTGATGGGTTGAAAATGCCCGCACATATTGGTACTTACGATGGGAAAGGGGATCCGGATAACTTTTTACACATGTTCGAAGGGGCTATTAGAATGCATAAGTGGGTTATGCCTGTTGCTTGCCACATGTTTACGTACACCCTACGAGACTCTGCTCGTATATGGTGGAACGGGCAAAAACCAGGTAGCATTGTGAATTTGGATGATCTCAAGGCCAAGTTCAGATCACATTTCAGCCAATAGAAAAAGTTTACAAGGACGCACCTAACAGTGCACAACATCAAGCAGAAGGAAAACGAGAGCACCAAGGCTTTCATTACCAGATACACCGATGACACCTTACAGATAATGGGCTTGCACGAAGACCAACGCATCTCAGGTTTCGTGCATGGCCTACGAAACAGAAGTTTGGTTGAATTCCTCTCCACTGATCTTCCTGCAACCTATAAAGGTTTAGTAGAGAAGGCTTACACTTGGATCGAAGTGAAAGAAGTGTCTACCAACGGGGCTCCGGTCGAAAATAAAGAAAGTCACAGCAAAGCCCCGAAGCATCCTTCGTGGGAAGGGTCAAAGAACAGACACAAAAACAGGGACAGGTTTACACCGTACCACAAAAACATCAACCATGGGCTCTTGGCTAATCTGTCCAAGTCTCCAAGGGAGATACTTGCTATGAAAAAGGCTGCGAAGACCTTTGATCCTCCTCCTCGTTTGGCAAACAGGGGAAGGCCCAGAGATACTTCCAAATGCTGCTACTTCCATGACGATTACGGACACGACACCAACAATTGCAGAGAGCTCAAGAAACAGATAGAAGAGGCCGTGAAGTCCGGCCAATTAGGACATTTGGTGAAGGGTATAAAGAAAGGTAAGGAAAAGGTCTCCGACACACAGTTGGGGAAAGATACCACACCTGTCGAAGCGCCCATCCTCATGGTGTACAAGGATGACTCTGGTTTAAAGAGGAAAGAAGCGGAGGAAGCATTATGCAGAGTAGGAGATGTCACTTTTCCTTCAATCACAGGGAAAGTTCTTTCAAATGACCCCGTGGTCATCAAGGTCTTGATCTCCAACAGAGAAGTAAACTGGGCCTACCTAGACTGCGGTAGCTCCTGTGAAGTAATCTATGAACGCTGTTTTCTAAAGCTTAAGCCTTCGATAAGGTCGAAGAGAGTAGATTCGAAGGTACCCTTAGTAGGGTTCTCAGGGGAACACTCATGGCCCTTGAGAGAAGTCCCTCTAGAGGTTACGATTGGAGAAGGAAGGCTAAAAAGAACAGAAACTCTGGTTTTCACGATCGTAAGGTCTGAATCTCCCTATAACCTATTGATAGGGAGAACGGCAATGCAGAAGATGGGCATCGTTGTCTCCACCATACATGCCGCGATCAAATTCCTAACACCCTTCGGCATTGGAACGGGTTTCTCCAGCTATAAAGAGAAGAAGCCTACGGAAGTAGGCAAAAGGATCAAACAGGTGTCGGAAGAGCCTCCGAAGGATGTTCTCAGTTGTACTGACGCTGAAGAACGCATTGTAGTAAATGATCTCTATCCTAATCAGACGGTGGTAATCGGAAATCAGCTCCCAACCTCCTATAAAGCAGAATTGGAAAAGGTACTACGGGCTAATGCAGATGTCTTCGCATGGACCTACTCTGACATGACGGGGGTCCCCAGAACTCTCACCATAGACGGAAAGCCCTTCGGCACTGAACAAAAGCTCAATGAGTTCAAGCATATTGAACCCATCAAGCAAAAGCGTCGAAGCCTGGCTCCCGAAAGAAGTGTTGCCGCATGCAAAGAAGTGGACGAGCTTGTAGCAGCAGGCATACTCAGAGAGGTGAAGTATCAAACTTGGGTGGCCAATCCGGTGATGGTCAAGAAGCATGATGGAGGATGGCGAATGTGCGTGGACTTCACAGATATTAACAAAGCCTACCCGAAGGACTGCTATCCTCTGCCAGAAATTGATTGGAAAGTGGAATCCTTGTCAGGGTTTCGGCTGAAGTGTTTCCTAGACGCTTATAAGGGTTACCATCAGATACCAACAGCGGAAGAGGACGAAGAGAAGACAACCTTTTTTACAGGAAAAGGCATTTATTGTTACAAAAAGATGCCTTCTGGTTGGAAAAATGCAGGTGCCACCTACCAACGTTTAGTGGACAAAGCCTTTCACAAGCAGATAGCTAGGAATCTGGAGGCGTACGTAGACAATATGGTCATCAAGAGTAGAACGGAGGAGGATATGCTCTCCGACATCAAGGAAACCTTCGACCAGCTTCGCGCCATCAACATGAAGTTAAATCCCAATAAATGTTCCTTCGGTGTGGAAGAAGGACAATTTTTGGGGCATCTGATCACCAAGCAAGGTATTAAGGCCAATCCTTCGAAGGTTAAGGCCATCACGGATTTGCAGCCTCCTAAGTCCCTAAAGGAAGTGCAAAGTCTGAACGGAAAGCTAGCAGCCCTCATCAGGTTCTTATCGAAGGGTGCAGACAGATCTTTGCCGTTCTTCAAAACACTCAAAGGATGCACGGACAAAAAGACGTTCCAGTGGAGTATAGATGCAGAAGCAGCCTTCCAAAAGCTCAAGGATTTCATGGCTATTCTACCTATACTTACTGCCCCAATCAAAGGTGAAGTGTTGTTTATGTATATCACAGCCTCCTTCGAAAGCATCAGCGCTGTGTTATTGGCAGAAAGGGAGAAGAAGCAAATCCCTATCTACTTCGTTAGCAGGGTTCTACAGGGAGCTGAGCTAAATTATCTAGCGTTAGAAAAGCTAATTTTGGCCTTGGTCCATGCTGCGAGACGCCTTCGAAGGTACTTCCAAGCCCACCCCATAACTGTACTTACTGACAAACCAATTAAGCAGATACTTTCAAAGCCGGAGAAATCTGGAAGGATAGCTAAATGGGCTATCGAGCTAGGAGAGCACGAAATTGAATACAAGGGAAGAAACTCGGTCAAAGGGCAAATATTGGCCGACTTCGTAGCAGAAACACCCTCCGAACCAAAGCATGACACAAAAGTTGCTGAAAAGAAGCTTGATAAAGAGGTCGAAGGGTGGAAACTTTATACTGACGGAGCCTCCAGCTCTGACAGTTCTGGCGCAGGTCTCATGCTTGTTGATCCCAGAGGGAAGGAGTACACTTATGCACTCCGTTTTGAATTCGACGCTACGAACAATGAAGCGGAGTATGAAGCCTTGCTAGCAGGCCTCCGATTGGCCAAAGACATGGAGGTAGAAGACTTGGCTATTTTCGTTGACTCGCAACTGGTGGCCAACCAGATAAAAGGCTCCTACGAGGCAAGAAAACCTGTGATCAAGCAATACCTGGATAAGGCCAAGGAAATGCTCGAAGGGTTCGCATCCTACAACATAGAGCATGTTCGGAGAAACCAAAACAAAAAGGAGGACGCCCTTAGCAAACTGGAATCAATGGCATTTGCTCTTAACTAAAGAAGTTCTAGTCGAAGTGTTGGCAGATAGGTCCATCGTCCGAAAGGAGGTGTCTGACGTAATACAAGAGGAAGACTCGAATTGGATGACTCCGATTAGAAAATATCTAATAAGTGGTATACTGGCGGAAGATCATAAGTTAGCTCGAAAGGTCTGCATCAAAGCACCACAGTACATAATCATGGGAAATTATCTATACAGAAGATCCTTTCTGTCCCCATGGCTTCGTTGTGTAGGACCTAGGCAAGCTGCCAATGTCATTCAAGAAGTGCATGAAGGATCCTGCGGACTTCACGCAGGACCCTACTCCGTTGTTTCCAAAATCATAAGGGTCGAATATTACTGGCCTTCGATGCACAGGGACGCTGTCAAAATCATTCAGAAGTGTGAAGCCTGTCAAGTCCACTCAAGAGTCCCAAGGCTACTAAAACAAGATATGACTTCCGTGACGTCCGCATGGCCCTTCAGCCAATGGGGGATAGACATCGTAGGTCCCCTGCCAATTGCTCCAGGAGGAGTAAAATTCTTGGTTGTAGCCATCGACTACTTTACTAAATGGGTGGATACAAAGCCTTTAGCATCCATCACAGGAAGGCACATGGAAAAGTTTGTGTGGGAGCATATTATCTGTCAGTTCGGAGTACCTCATATCATCATTTCAGATAATGGGAAGCAGTTCGCTGAAGGGGTATTCCCAGTGTTTTGCAGAGGCCTGAATATCAAACAATCTTTCACTTCCGTTTACCATCCTCAAGGTAACGGACAAGTGGAAGTTACTAACAGGGACATCATACAAGGAATAGAACGAAGGCTGAGATACAGTCACCACGGTTGGGTAGATGAACTACCTCAAGTACTTTGGGCTCATAGAACGCATACAAAGTCAAGTCACGGAGAGACACCTTTTAGCTTGACATATGGCACAGAAGCTGTCATCCCTTCGGAATTAAGCGTCGAAACAGAAAGGGTCATGAACTTTGAAGCAGCAGATAACGAAGAAAGACTCCGTAGTAACCTGGACCTACTTGAAGAACGAAGAGAAATAGCCTCAATCAGAGAAGCTATCCATAAGCAAAAGATTGAAAGGTACTACAACAGTCTGGTTCGGCCTTCGACCTTCAAACCAGGGGAATACGTCCTCCGACTCAACAGCGCAAGTAAAGCTGAGTACCAGGGTAAACTAGGACCTACATAGGAAGGGCCCTACGTTATTAAGGAAGCATATGGCAACGGAGCCTACAAGCTGGAAACTTTGGATGGAGACGCTATTGATAGAACCTGGAATGGCACTACCCTTCGTAAGTTCTATGTATGAAACTTACAATGTCCAAGGACATTCTTTATTTGCATTCTTCTCACTTGGGGAAAGAAGCATTAATGGTAGGCGTCTAGTATTCATTTCTTAAAATGATGTAATCCTTCCTACCCACTTAATGATATAACACATTTCCCTCAAATCTCTTGTTTCGTTCAATACAACAAATATTTGCCCACCAAGTCGCTTTATAAGTTTCAATGTCGAAGGGATGTACAAAGACTAAACAACATGTCTTGCTCATATGCATAACATCCATCTCAACTTCGCATTAACTTTCCTATAGGGCCTTAAAGTATTTTAAGCCTTTCGCTGCCCAAAGGATCAAGATGGAGTGGGTCGCGACCCTCTGTCAGCAGTCAAATTATACGATTGCTAATATTCTTGATGAAGTAACTACACACAATGAGGCTATGCATCTACCATACGCCTTAGGTTGTAAAAAAAATTTTCGCAAGTAAAATAAAAAGAGAAGAATCACACATGGCAAAATTCAAGCCCTAGTGGCTTTAATGTAGATTACAGACTAGTTTAACTAGTCTAAACAGGCCGTAGCCTTAACGATCCAACCAACAAAATATTGTCTTAGGCCGTAGCCTATATCACACATACCACATGTTAATTGTTTCATCAGGCACGAAGCCTGGAAAGGAACACAGACAAATTGTTTTAAACAGGGTACATACCACCCTGGGGATCAAATTACAACCACATGGTTGCCTTCATCAAACTTTAGAATGAGTGGGATCAGCTGAACCTGGGGAGGGAGCCTAGGGTGACGGAGTCTTCTTGGAGGGAGACGGAGGCTGGACTTTCTTTGGCTTCTTGGCCAGTAGGTCCTCAATTGAGGCCGCTGGGTCCTTCGTCACATCTGTAAGGAAAGGGAACTCTAAAGCAGTTAAATGATTACCTGCATCATCATACTCTTTCTCATGAGTTGCCCTGTAGTAAGGAACTTTCTCCAGCTTCACTGGTTCCTCAGTCGCAGCTATCTCCTCCAAAGTGGTACACTTGCCATGGAAAATGGCCGCATTCACCACGTTCCCAATTGCAATCCCCACATCATCACTATGGTAAAGTTCCATAGCAACATAGGGGATCACCTTGGTTACCAAGTCCACCCTGTCCTTCTTCAGCATTTTCAGACGAAGGTTTAACCCATCTACCTTTTCTCTGAGCTTGATCTCTTGGTCCAGCAACTTCGCCCTCTCTTGTTCAAGGCCTCCACACTTGGATGAAAGAACAGATATCTGCTCTTTATAGCCTACGACCACTGAGCCTTCAACAGTCAGCCTGCTGCATTCAGCCTCGCTCGTTGCCAGTTGACCTTTGAGCTTTTCATTCTCAGCTCTGAGATCTTGCACCAAGGGGTTCTTGTCAAAATCTTCCAAGGCATCCTCACACTTCTTCTCCAAGTCTGCATACTTCTGATCCCTAGCCTTCTTCCTTCTCAGCATAACATCCATTTCTTCTCGAGCTTCGGTGACAGCACGGAGCAGTTCCCTTGTCTTAGCATTGAGTTGGTTATCTAGCATGCACTGTCGGACATAACTTTTGTCATCAAGGTCGCAGATCCTTCTATCCATCACCCCCTTCCACTTGGGTGGGATCACATGGCTCACAAGCTGGTGACAAGCTAGGGGAGAAGGAAGTTCTTTCGTATCAGGAAGTCCTGCAACATATGTAAATTTGTTAATATATTATTACTGGTACCTAATTTTTGTTCACATGCAAGAAACATTACCATGGATATCATCGCCGCTGGGCCCTTTGATGGCTGGAAATTCCACAGCCTTACCCTGGGCACTCTTTTGCCGGGTAGTTCGAAAGGGAGGAGTAGGTAGGATGAGCTTCCTTTTCAAAGCGGACTTCACAGCTTTAGCACTGGCACCTTTCCTGCTTCGGACCCTCTCAACTATGCCGGAGGGTCCTACGATGGCCAACTGTCCTTCGGAGACTGGTTCATCAGAGTCAGCAACATTCTCCACAAGTTGATCTTCCACATCTATGGGTTCCTTTGACGGAGGAGCAGACGATACAGGCTCGATGGGCTGGGCTTCCACATCATTGTTATTTATGGACACTGATGGGGAGCCCACGCCATAGCTTGTCTCTTGGGGATTCTTTGGAATGAAGTTTACCTCCTTCGCACCACCAGCTACCACAAAGTTCCTGAATGACATCTCTGCACGAAGGAGCAAATAAGATAAATATCAAAAAGATAAGTTTTTATTTCTTATTTTAATCAAAAAATTACATACTTTCTCCATCACAAATAATCTCATGTACCAAAGGAGACCCCTCCCATCTTTCAGCAATGCCAGCCATAAAAATAATTGGCTCAGGGAATGTTTGGCAATCAGCTGGATGACGAGCCAAACGCTGATACAAAGGTTTTCTTCTCACAGTATAGGGCAAGGGATCGTTGAACCTTTTTTCGTCATATTGAAATTCTAGGTTTAACAATGCAGAGTATGCCGGAGGGATAATGATATTTTGGATATAAAAGAATTTGCCTTTCCAGTTCCTGATGTTCGTAAAAGGCCTATCTATCAGAATGGGCACATCCCTTTCACCCCTCTTGGCCAAGGTCAACCAATCTCCTCCCGAGTATAGATTCAGAAAACCCCTAAGCACAGTCAATGATGGTTTGAACCCATAAGCTTTACACGTCACGATGAATGTCGTAAGCTTGGCTAGGCCAAAAGGGTTGAACCTAGAAATGTGTACCTCATAGTACCGGATGAATTCTAAGATCATAGGGTGCAAGGGTATCCTAAGGTTGGAGGTGGTGAATGCATGGGTATACAGGCCTACATAGTTTTCGGGGGCATCAAATATCCCTTGATTTCTACTAGGTAGCATGATTTTATGTTCCTTTGGAATCGGGTAATCGGTGAGGAACGCTTTGAGCTCCTCCCTTGTTAATGTGCAACCTTGTTGCTTTATTACAAATTTTTTATTGGTCGACATTGATCCTTCTAATATCCACAATAACGTATTTGAAATACAGATATGAAGGAACACTTTACCTTGTTTGATCGAAAGCTTGATCGGAAGAGGTTTTAGTAGGTGAAAAACTTGGGCGAGAGATAAAACTATGTTAGGGTTTTACTATTTTTACATTTAGATACCCTACATATGTTAAATCTCGGCCCTACACGTGTCCGGACTTATCCCTTTACCACCGGATTTCAAACCTTTTTAAAATTTTGAAATGATGTTTACTTTTACCGAGGAAAAGGGAGTAGTTAGGATAGGTTTTGCATTAATTACGGTCAATAACTACAAGACTTTTCATCTTCGTTTATTTTTTGTGACGAAGAGGAGGTTTCGTTTTTATTTCTGAGTCGTAAGCAATATTTCTTGTTTGTACATATCACTTTCGACTGGGGGGCTTGATGACGTACCCTCCGATCAGGTCGAAGGACCCCCCTTCGGCCTCAGTCAAAATTGCATTACGAAGACCAAAGTCTTTCTTCATAAGTCATTGGTGGCGTAAAACCATTCATCATTGACATGGTTACCAGTTGGTAATCCGCCAGCCGAAGGCCTATGCCCTTCGGTGGCTTCTCTTGAAGATGCCAAGACAAAGAAGAACCTTGACTTGGTCTTCCCCCACGTTCCCACTATTTCCTTAGCTTCCCCGCCAAGTCCGAAATAGTGGGGATGAAGCCCTAGCGGTTACCACAAATCAGGGGACGCCCCCATGATCTCCTAAACGTGTGCTAACACTCTCCAAGCTATTTTCTTCACCTATAAATAGGTTGGACGAGTCATTTCAATGGTATGTTCATTCAACACAGTATTTCACATACTTCATATTATTTACAACACATATCGCATACTTACTCTCACGCCGGAGGTGGTTCGCAGGGCCCAACCCCTGCGCAATCACTTAACGAAGTGTCTACTATTTCTTATTGCATATTGGCTACAAGTTTGACGCAAGCATATCACCCCTCATACCCTTCGATCACCATCGAAGGCCTGGTCGTACGAATTATTGTACAATCATTACTATTACTATTATTATTATTATTATAATAAGCTACGTAAAAGAGATTATTTTTATAAGCTATTATTGTTATTATTACTATTACTATTATTATTATTATAATTACTTTTTTTTTTAACATCACTTCATTAAAAAACAGAGGGATTTTACAAGAAATTGGTGAGAAGCCGAGACACTAGTTGGGCTCCTACTCCTTTCTAGATACAAAAACTTAGTCTATGAAAAATAAAAGCACCACTTTTGACATTATTCGAGTGGCTAACATCAACAGTCTTGATACGTGAAAGTGTATCCAAGGCTTCCGCATCAAGCTCCCCGAATGTAGAAAAAGCAAACGGAATGAACATGTAACCATTTTCTTCACATTTGGACACATATTTCTTTTTCTTCTTCTCCACAGCATTATGTAAGGCTACCCCTGGAGCCCACAAATTTGCATCAATACCCGCAAAAGAAGAGATCCCAGTCACATCCAAACATGCATCCTTACCTTGGATCCAGTTGAATAATAGCAAGTCTGCCGGACGTAGCTCTTTCGCATCCCTCGAAAAAAAACCCCATTGGGGCCTCCTTTTTCACCATAATCCCAACCTTGGAACATATGTCAACAAGAATATCATGCACCAGGTTATGTCTGAACTTCACCCCCACTTCACTAGAACAGTGAACTGAATGGTCTCCCCATTGGTCCATACGATGCTTGCAGCTCAGATAAGGACTACCTTCAGAAAACATAGGTATGGTAAGCCTATAACACAATACCGAATGGAATTGGCGATGGTTCATCCTTTGGCCTAACCCATAAATAGGTATGGTAAATAGGAAATCTTGTGCATGTGGAGCCCGAGTACAACTGAGGATAGCCACTTGCCTTGGACTTAACAAATACTTGGAAACAAGATCTGTTGGAATCACTCCTAAACCTTAATTCAAGTGTTTGTTACTCATATGTAATAGGTAGCTTATTATGGCCTTTATGTTTGTTTAAGGTCAAGCTTATGTAGAAGGCCCATAAGCTTAGGCCCATGTTCAATAAGGAAAAGGGAAGGAGTGGGAGTGTTGCCCTAGCTCCTTGCCTATAAATACTCTTGTATAACCCTCACTTGAGGGTTGGTTGTTCAAGTTATTCTCTTCATTACACTCTACGCATAACCGTCTCTATTATATCCTCTGTGTGTGTGTGAATCTTGTTCAATCGCCTCTCTATCTCTTTCTATTAAGCTTATGTTGTAAAACTAGTGACCTAACAGTGGTATCAATCGCCTAATAGTTGGGTGAACGTACTGTTTGAAGTGAGTTTTGGTCTCACACTTAACTTACGGTTCATAAACTTTGGCTTGCTTAAAAACGCATTTTTTACACTTTTTATTCCAAGATTCTTGTACTTTCAATGTTATAAGGTGTTAAACTTACTGTTTTTGGCAAAAAGTTTTGAACTTTATGCGTGGATCATTGTTTTTCAACTAGTTTTTGAACGAGGGTGTAAACCTACGCGTAACCGTTTTAGGAGCTTTGGATCATCAAGTTTCACACTTTTGTGTTATTTTGGTGTTATTGAAGCTATTTCATCACACAAAAACTGGTTTAGAAACATCTTTGGGCATAATTAATTTTACAGGTAATCCTACGCGTAGCAAAACCCTAAAACTACGCGTAAGTTATTCCTTGGATTGATCTTCGTTTTTGTGGCTTACTCCGTGTTTTCTTGCTTGGATAAGCCTGAAAATACGTCGATTTTGGATATCTTTTGCACTGTGATAGTGTAAAAGATCATTTGGGCAAAACCCTAAACTTACGCATAAGCATAAAGCTTACGCGTAGAAATCCTACGCATAAGATTCATCTTACGCCTAAGCCTAGTCTTAAGCATAAGGTAATCCTACGCCTAACTTTCTACGCCTAACTTTGTGTCTACGCCTAACTTTAGAGTCTTTTCCCTACTTACGCGTAAGCTAAATCTACGAGTAACTCTTGATTGTTACGCGTAACTTTGATGTTTTTACGCATAAGTGCTACTTGGATTATTGTGATTTCTACGCCTAAGGACACTACATCAACTAAGGTTCATTCGACTACAAAGATCCATTTTATAACACAAGTTTTTCAACATGTCACAACCACCATACTCTAACTATTTCCCTTACACTTATTCTCAACGACAACAACAACTAAGTCCACAACATCAACAATGGAATCAACAACAAGCAATTTATCAACAACAATTTAATCAACAACATACTCCACAACTTGGAGCAATTCCTCCACCACAAATGGTTCAAACACCGCCAAGTCTTCAAGTTCAACCCTACACAAATGACTTCAATCAACATCCATCAAGGAACATTATGAAGGAACCCACTTGGTTTGCAAAGATGTGTGAAGCTTTAAGCAGCCAACAATCAATTCATGAGGCTGGATCACTTGATAGACCTCCAATGCTCACTCCAGGAAACTACGATCAATGGGTGATAAGGTTCTTTTGGTTTTGTGATCTGAAGAAGCCATATGGAAAGTTCTTAAAGAAGGTTATCTTGGAAGGTCCATTTCAGATGCCTACTGTCATTGTACCCGGCGATCCAAATGCCAATCCACCAAGAGATGAACAAACGAATATTGCTACTGTTGCAGATTTAAATCCATCAGAACTTCTACACTATGAAGCTGATGAGCTTGCAATGCAATATATCCTTTTAGGATTACCTAACCCAATTCTTCGAAGTGTTGATGCTCAAAAGACTGCAAAGGAAATGTGGGAACATATTCATCTTCTTATGGAAGGATCTGTACTCAATCAGAAGGATTTGGAATCCAAAATTTACTTGTCTTATGAACACTTCATGATTGAACCTGGAGAGACACTAGAGTCTTATCATCATCGATTTTCAGACATCATCAATGATTTGGATAAACACAACATCATCATGCCAAGAATTGCAGTGAATACTAAGTTCCTGAGTAGTCTTGGTCCTGAATGGGAGAAGTATGTCATTTTTCTCCGTCAAGCGAAGAATATGCATCATTCTACATATGGATTGTTGTACGATTACTTGAAGCCTCATGAAAAGGAAGTTGATCGGGAAAGGATTCTCCGTGCTCAAATTGCTCCACCTACACATCCGGAAAATCAACAACTTGCCTTATATGCTCAACAAAGTTATCCTCCTCAACAAGCAACTCAACCAACTGCCTCAGTCACACAAAATGATCATTCACAGCAACAATCTCAACAAAATCAATTGGTTCCATACAACAACAACAATGCTCAACCAATTGTCAGTGAAGCTAATGAGGACATCGATCCGTTCGAAGCATTGCAACAAGGATTTGTTATGATTGCTAATGCTTTTGGCCGTTATACCAACAAATCCAACAATCGTATTCGTTCCTCATCTAACACACGAAATCAGGCTGTTGTAAACAATGGACGAGTTGAAGTTCAGAATCGTAGTTATGGTCGTCAGATGGGCAGTGGTCAAGGGTTTAATGCTGTGGGTCGGAATAACAACAGAGCTCAAGTGGTGGAACAGGGAAATGCTCAGAATGGGTTGAATGGTCTTCAATGCTACAATTGCAATGAGAAGGGACACCTGGCTAATGCATGCCCAAAGCCGAGGACTAGGGGCAGTGCTTATTTCAAAGAGGCTCTTCTTTTGGCTCTTAAGGATGAAGCTGGTGGATCTCTCACAGACAAAGAACAGAATTTTATGGAAAATGCAGACTCGGATGATGATATGGAGGACTTGCAGGCCAATGCAGTAGTTATGTTGATGGCTAATATGCATGAGTTACACATGAGTGACACAGGCCCAGTGTATGACACTGATGGCTTGTCTCAGGTACCCGAACAAACCATATTTATCTCTGATCTAATATCTCCGCCACCATCTGAATCCGGCAAGGCTCAGAATGTTCAAAATGAGTCATTTACATCACATTCCGACGATTTTCAACTAGACCCCGTAGTTACATTTGATGATCAAGATGACCTTATGGTTTCCATTGATAATCAAATTGACTTCGTGGTTATACTTGAGGATCTAAATAATGATCATGTTGTGACTCCCGTTGAACAAGCCGAACTTTTGCCTCATCCAGATCTTGCTCTGTTACTTAAAGACCAGCAATCCCAAATTGAAGAATGTTGTGCATTAAATAAGGACTTAAAAAGTAAAAATACACTGTTAACCAAGGATTTTGAATGCTTAAAAATGCAACTCAACTTTTTCAAAACTCAAGAAAACCGTGAAAAAGGTTTTGAAGCAGCCTTTACTAAATCTCATCAAAACGAAAAATATTTAGAGAGACAGATGCGTGATCTAGCCGCTTCGAAGAACGCTTTGTTGTCTGAAATAGAACAACTGGAACATGAACATAAAAATAAAATTAACGCTCTCACCTTGGAAAATCAAAAGGCTAAGGCTGAGTTGTTAACTTGTCAAAAACAGTTCTCTGCATACAAAAATCATTCAACGAAACGAATAGATGATCATCTTGAAGAAATTATCGGCTTGCAACACAAACTTAAAGAGTTTAAAACTGTTGTTTACAAACATGGTGAGTCAGTAACTGCTATTGAAAAGTTTACTTTAAAACCCAATCCAAATGGATATGGACCGAATCTTGCTGATTACAAACCTAAGCTTTCAACCAAAGCATTTAAACCAAATCCTGAAGTTTCCAGTGCAGAATATAAAATTGATGATACTGTTATGAGTGTTGTTGAATATCATCGTCAAGAGAAATTCGATGCAGAAGACGAGAGTCGATCAAAATTAGAAACTGTTGTTTACAACACACCTTTTAATTATAAAAAAGCGGTCACTTTCGTCACACCAACGGATTCTACTAACACACCAAGGGTTATCAAAACGTCTGAGTCTTCTAATGTTAATCCCCAACCAGATTATGCACAAATTTATGGTCCTTTACCTTCCATTAGTGAAGTAAACTCAAAACCTAAAATCGAAAAATTCTTAGATATTTTGACATTTTCATGGCTGACCTCAAAACTTTAGAACATGAGATAGAATATCATTCTAAAATCAAGGTTCAACATTTTCAATCGCCTCTGGCGCGAGAACAAAGAGACATCTTTCAGAAAAATCTTTTACCTAATGTTAAAAATTTGAAAAATTGTGCATTATCTTGGGAACGGGACTTTCATAAGGAACTTGGAGTGATGAAGGTCATTTTCGAGAAAACAGAAACATCTATTTCTAATACTAAACGTAAAAAGAAAATGTTGAGAAAAGATGTTGATCGACTCTTGAATGATGTTATCTGTGCTGATATCCATAATATTGTGTTATTGAACTCTGTGTCATATGCATCTGATTATATCTCTGCTGATACTGTTAACTCTGTGGTAACTGTTGAGAATACTGATAATGTGCTTCAGATCGAGTCTTTAAAAGCTGAAAATGAACGATTGCTTAACGAACTTTCCAATGCAAAACGTCGTCTTAATTGGTGTCAAAAAGATATTCACAATCAACAACTTGTGTTTCAAAACAAAATCGCTCAGTTGCGTACAAAATCTTCTAATCCTAAAATTGAGCAACTGGATGATCAAAACGTGTCTTTGAAAAGTCAAATCTCAAAATATGAACAAGAACTTGTAAAAGTTAAACAGGAATATGGTGTCATATTTGATTTACTCAATAAGACTCGTCATGAAGCATCAAACGAACTTGATCACTATCTTGCACACACTAGAGAAGTCATGAATTTTGTTGGAAACATTCGTTCTGAAAACCAAAATTTGATTCACACTATCTTTAAGTTAAGAGAAATGTTAGGAAAGTATGAACAACTCCCGCCTACCGTGATTAAGAGAATAGCACCAGTAACACTTAGTAATCGTGAACCTAGAATCCCTACTGCCAAATCTCAAGTTGCTAACGTGCTTCCTTCTACTGAAACAGGAATAGTTGCAACTTTTCCAAACGTCCGCACTTCACAGCCTAGGAGCACTCAATCGAAGAATAGGAAGTTGCGACCTAAGAAAAGATCAATAAGGAATGCTAAAGTAGAAGAACACCCTAGGACTATGAATAAGACTCACGTTTCTTCCACTATAGATATTGTGTCTGGCAAATGTAATAGAAATAGTGATGTAACGAATACTAAACCTTTAAGTACTTTTGATATTCAATCTGATGCACCTTGTGTTATTTGTCGTAAGAGTATGAATTCTGATTGTCATGACAAATGTGTTGCTAAAGCTATAATCTCTCGTTTAAGGAATCCTAAGAATCTGAATACCTCTAGGCCCAATAATCATTCTAAGTCTGTGCTTGGTAGACCGCCTTCTTTAGATTCTAAGGCAAGCATTGCTGTCCCTGTAGCTCCAGTTTCACCTCCTAATAATGTAGTACCACCTAGTGCATTCACTAAGACTAAAGCAAATAGTAGTTATAGATGGCAGAAATGGATATATAACATACTAGGATTTAAATGGATGCCTAAAGTTATTGATGTGTGTATGTCTACTATAACTGCTTCGGAACCCTCTAACATTTTGGGTTCCTCATCTACTTCTATTCCATCTGTGTCGTCTATGTGTAATGCAGGTGATACAGATCATTCTCTGGATTGTTGATAGCGGATGTTCCCGACACATGACAGGCAACCTTAAACTGTTATCAAACTTTATTGCAAAGTTCATTGGCACTGTCAGATTCGGGAATGATCACTTTGCAGCTATCATGGGCTACGGAGACTATATAAATGGGAACATCGAAATCAGCAGGGTTTACTATGTGGAAGGCCTCGGTCACAATCTGTTTTCAGTAGGTCAGTTTTGTGATGGAGATTTGGAGGTTGCTTTCCGGGAGAAAACTTGTTTCATTCGTGATCTACAAGGAAATGACCTTATGTCTGGCTCGCGTAATTCTTGTCTTTACACTATCTCTACGCAAGACATGGTTGCTTCATCTCCCATCTGCTTACTTTCAAAGGCAACATCAACATGGAGTCTTTATTGGATATTGCGAGAATTCTAAAGGTTACCGGATCTGGAATCGTCGTACAAAACAGGTGATGGAAATGATTCATGCTCATTTTGATGAACTTACGGAAATGGCTTCTGAGTATACCAGCTTAGAACCCGGTCACAACCATTTAAACTTCCCTCAACCCCCATCATCAGCTGAACAAAGCCCCCCGCTCACTCGTCAACAAATGGAAAGGTTATTTGCTCCTCTGTTCAGTGACGATATTGATGAACGTGCTCCAGGTGTATCCGCTGTTTCCGCTGCTCTACCTGATAATACTCTTATACCTGATACACCTGTTACAACAACTACTGTTAAAGAAGCACCACCAGTTGACTCCACCACAACAATTGAACAAACCGCTTCCAACAATGATGAACCGGCTGATGATGTTCTTAATGAAGTACCCCCACCTGCAGATTTTGATCCAAATGCGTTCTTTAACCCGTTTGCTAATGACACTACTGCACCTGATGTCGCGGAATCATCAACAAACCATTTGAATCCTTAGAATCTGCATAATGTATACCAACATCAACCCTCTACACATCGATGGACAAAAGACCATCCTCTGGCAAACATTATTAGCAACCCTAATCAACCTGTCGTTACGAGACAACGTCTTCACACAGATGGTGAACATTGCATTTACGCACTCACTGTCTGCCAATCTGAGCCTAAAAACATTAAAGATGCAATGACAAAAGACAACTGGATTGAATCCATGCAAGAAGAACTCAACCAATTCAAACGTCTTGAAGTATGGGAACTGGTTGAAAGACCAACAGGGGTCTACGTCATTGGTCTCAAATGGATTTGGAAAAACAAATTGGATGCTGAAGGGAACGTAATCTGAAACAAGTCACGTCTAGTTGCTAAGGGTTATCGTCAGGAAGAGGGAATAGACTTTGAAGAATCTTTTGCTCTGGTTGCTCGTCTTGAGGCTGTTCGGATATTTCTCGCGTTCGCCGCTCATATGAATATGACGGTCTTTCAGATGGATGTCAAAACTGCGTTTCTCAACGGACAACTGAAAGAAACGGTTTATGTCAGCCAACCAGAAGGATTCGTTGATCCTGAATTCCCGAACCATATCTACAAACTGAACAAAGCTCTTTATGGTCTCAAACAAGCTCCTCGGGCATGGTACGATAAGCTATCATCTTTCCTCATTGCTAATAATTTCACCAAAGGTTCGGTCGACCCTACTCTTTTTATACAATATCACGGGGCACATATCTTAATTGTTCAAATTTATGTGGATGACATCATTTTTGCGTCTACACATAAAAAGTTTTCAATCGCTTTTGCAAAACTAATGAAGAAAAATTTTGAAATGTCAATGATGGGTGAACTTATGTTCTTTCTAGGACTGCAAGTTCATCAATCACCCCGTGGTATTTTCTTGAGTCAGTCCAAATATGCCATTGAATTGTTAAACAAATTTGGAATGAAAACCTGTGACACTTATGCTACACCAATGACTCATACCAAGAAACTAGACGCTGATTTACATGGGAAATTAGTTGACCCTACCAAATACCGAAGTATTATTGGGTCTCTCATGTATCTAACAGCTAGCAGACCTGATATTGTATTTGCCGTTTATCTATGCTCCCGTTATCAGTCGCGCCCAACTGAAACCCACCTCTCTGAGGCTAAAAGAATCCTCCGATACATCAAGGGAACCATTAACTTGGGGATCTGGTATCCGAAGGATTCTGGTTTTGAACTAATCGCTTTTTCAGACGCTGACCACGCAGGATGCTTAGATTCAAGGAAAAGTACTTCAGGAGCACTACAATTTCTTGGTGATAAACTGGTGTCCTAGCAATCAAAGAAGCAGGATTGTACATCGCTGTTATCAACCGAAGCAGAATATGTAGCCATGTCAGCATGTTGTGCTCAAGTCATCTGGATGCGAACACAACTCAAAGACTATGGTTACGTATTTGACAGAATCCTGATGTACTGCGACAATCGGAGTGCCATTGCGATCTCGTGCAACTCAGTTCAGCATTTCGAAATCAAAGCACATCGATCTATGCTATCATTTCATCAAGGACCACGTGGAACAGGGTACAGTTGAATTATACTTCGTGGGTACAGAATACCAATTGGCAGATCTTCTCACCAAAGCCTTGCCTCCCGCTAGGTTTAATGAGTTGGTCCACCGGATTGGTATGAGGTGTTTGACTCAAGAGGAATTGGATGACCTCCTAAAGCAGACTTAAAAACCTGTCAAACACCAAAATATCTTTTGTAAATATTTTTCAAAAACAAAATACAAAAATATAAAACCTGATAAAACAACAAAAATATTCTTCTATTTATTTTTCTTTCAACATGTCAAGTACCTTTCTTCTGTCAACACTCTAATCTTTCAAAATTCAGTAGTTTTCCGATCAAGTGTTGAGGGGGAGAAAATCAATTCTTAACTGTTTCAAAATATTCGTGTACTTGCATGTTACTCAATTCTGGTTGTTTCTTTTATCAATGGTGGCAAACTTTTCTGGTTAAACTGACACTCCTCGGTCTAAAATTATAACCTTTCATCATTTATTAAGTCAAGGGGGAGTGTCGTCAAAGTTATTTCCTAAAATCTTTTGTTTGGTAACCAAAATGGAAGTTAAAAGGCTTTAAATGAAAATGGAAAAGGTGGAGGGACCAAAACTGCCAAAAGGTTAAAGTCATTTTTAATAAAAACACCTTCCACCTAACTTTCTCATCACATTTATTACTCCTAACCAACATAATCTACGCATATAATTCGTTCAACAAATCCGAAGTTTTGATCATCAATCTGTAAGTGTTTTTGCGTTGATAACACGTTTTTAAACATTGGTTTTGATTTTCAAACGAATCCAATGGTTAAATTTACGTAAATGGTTGATTTTGTGTTATACTCCTACGCGTAAGAACACATGATCATACCTATGTGTTTGAGGTTAAGATAAATGGGTCTAAACGTTTCTTTAACATCAAGGATACTATGCTTATCCTCAAATTCCACCCAGAAACACGAATTGATGGTTTTTCAAAATTAGGGTTCTTGAGTAGATTTTGGTGTTTTCAAATGTGAAGATTTTTGGTCATAAAGATTGTTGTGTGATGATGCTCTTATGATGAATTGATCATATCTATGCCTTAAAACAACCCAGAAACATTAATTGGTGATAAATTAGTAACTAGGGTTTAATGTTCTTAGGTTTGGGTATTTTTGATTCACTGTGTTTTGGATGTTAAAACTTGGTTATTAGACTCTCACAACACCTAAGACCTACCAAAAAACGTTTGGTGCAATTCCTATGGCTAAAATTCATATGCGTAATTCTTAAACTATTAGGGTTTTAGTCTTACGCGTAAGACTTTCTACGCTTAAACTGTTTGATATGCTTTCAAGCCATGATCTGTTATAAAATGAGTGTTAATGCTAATATTGATCTTATGATGATTTTATTTCAGGCTTGCTACTCGTAAAACTCAGAATCAAGGTTATTGAAACTCTACGCATAAGGATCACCTTACGCGTAGAAAGTTATGCGTAAGAGAAATCTTACGCGTAGCTGTTACGCGTAAGGTTCTACAAAGGGACTACGCGTATCCTGTGAAGGATATGCGTAAACAGTGACCTCTACGCATAAGGTCTACTCTTACGAGTAAGCCTTACGCGTAAGGTTTTATATACGCCTACACGTAAGCTTTACGCATAAGGTCCTCCTGTTCCTACGCGTAATATTTCTTACGCGTAAGATAGGATCCTATGCATAAGCTTGAGTTTACGCGTATATTTCTCCTGTTTACGCATAAGCTGCCATTTCTACGCCTAAGCTCTGATCAAACCTTCATTTTGAATTGTTACGCGTGCAAACATGTAAATAAATAAATCATAACGTCACGAAACCAATAATGTCACTAATAAACTTAAACGTTTAATATGTTGTGTTAAATAAGTGATAACATAAACTTTAAAACTTAAAGTTAACTAACTCACGAAACTTATCACAATGTCATTAAAACTATTAGACAAACAAGTGACTTTGGACTCGTAACAATCACTGACATTGCACATTCAATAATTAGACAATAAAACCTTCTGTTGACTAACATTATGTCTTTCGATATGTTGGTTCTTTTGGCTAATGTTATTTCAGATCATGACATGGCTGCTCAAATAAATGTGGATGCACCAGAAGTTCTCACAATTGCTGACATCTTCCCTAATGGCTATCCAAGAAAGATTGGAAAGAACAACCTTCGAGTTGACTTTGATACCCTCACATGCTCAGAATCTTCTTGCCTGATTGCTGTGGATATTCTTAAGAATCATTCGTACCAAAACATGCTCTCACACTCTGCTACTGTTCCGGGGATCTACATTCAACAATTCTGGAATTCAATGCAAAGGATCAAGGGTCAAAGTGCGGTGACTGTGACACTTAATCACAAACAAATCACCATCACACAAGCAGATCTACAGGCTGTTCTTCTAATTCCTGAGATCGAGCCAACCGACTTCTATGCCACACCTACTGAAGAGACAGTTCTGAAATTCCTGATTGATATTGGCTATGATAAAGCTTCAGGAATAATCACTAAGCACTCTCATGTGGAGCTTAAGAACATTCCTCAACCGTGGAGAACCCTCTACATCATCATTACCAAATCGATCTCTGGTCGTGATAGTGGCTATGAGCATCCCAAGCTCATGGAACTACAAATCTTCTGGTCATTAATCAACAAAAAGGACATCGAAATTGAAGCACTGTTATGGGAAGACATGATGTCATTTCACAAGAAACTTGGCTCAAAGATTCCCTATGTCAGATACACAAAATTGTTGATCCAGAGAGCACTTGGACTTCATCCCGATATTCCACAAAGGCTCAATGACCCAGACAATCACGATATGTTGACTGAGCCTACCCTATCAGTCAGAATCAAGGAATCGTCAACAAAGAAACAGGGTGCTGTATTACCTGATCACCTTATGTCTAATGAAATCAAAAAGCTCGAGACATACAAAAGGTATCTAGTAGCAGTAAGAGAAGGCAAATTTGGTCATCTCGATGAAAAGTCTTCTGGAACACCTATAAGGAGAACCAGAAGAGACAGTGTAGGAAGTGCTGCAAGTACTGAAAGTCAAAGGAAGTTTCCTAAGAGGAATCCTCCTCGTAAAAGGACTGTTCCTTCTAAGGAAGCTGTTCCCATTCCCGTACCTAAACCTGAACCGCAGAGAAAGCTAATTGACGAGGACTCGGAAGGTACTGCATCAGATGAAGAGACTTTCTACTCTGAAACTGCTGAAGATGAAACCACAACGGTATCTAAACCTCCCGGTCCTCCAGCTGAACATGGCAAAGGGAAGAATCCTGTACTTGTGCCTTATGAATAAAGCTCAGATGAAGAAGAAGAGCAACTGGATACTTCATACAGGAAGAAGTTCAAATTCATTATACTCCAACATGTTGCGAAGGAATTTGCAAAGGATCAAATGGGTGGCCCTGGAGGTTCAAGTGGTGTTGCCCACTCTAAACCATCTCCTGATGCGGTTAATCGACCCAATAAGGGAGCTGGTGCCACCACTCTTCTGCAACAACAACAACTGTTGGAGGATTCTATTGATTATGAGTTTGAGGAACCAGCAAAAGAAAAGACTGAGGAAATACCTGCTGATGAAACAAAGACTGATGACAAGGCTATGTCTAAGGAGGAAACTTCTGAACCGCCTAAGGACCCCGAGTCTCCTCATGTCTCCTCCTCATCAGACTCATCATCTCATTCTTCGCCACCACCATCAACGAAATCAACCAAATCATCATCCAAATCAGTGAAGAAGCCAACTCGATCTTGGATTTCTCATGCTTATAAAAGAATTGGAAATGCTGTCAAACAAGTCAGAAAGAAAGACATGCTCTACAGGAAGATGAATTTCTACGCTGATCAGATACAGTATATTCATGATGATATCGACAAGATGCAAGTTGAAAGGAAGTATGTCCAGAAGCTCATGAAAGATGATCTTCAAGGGAAAATGGACGAAATGATCAAAGGATACACTCACCAGTTCCTTATGGAGGTCGTTCCGAAACTGACAAAGGAGATGTATACCAGACAACTGTATCCAAATCTCTTGCATCTAGCCAAACAAGCCATGAAATCAACTCCGATGAATTTAAGCATCAATCCAGTTGAATCCACAATTTTCTCAGATGATGAATTGGTGAACCGGCTAGTAGCGCAAATGTCAAAACACTCTGCAACGTTTGCCTCACACGAAGCTAAACTGTTTGAAGCTCTACCGGAATACCAACTCAGGTCCGCATTCCGAGAAGAAGCTGTAAGGCCCAAACGTTCAAGAGATGATGAAGACAAAGATCAGGATAAGGATAAAGAGCCCTAACGCACAAATAAGTCTGATGAATCATCCTCTATTCAGTACTCGATGCAACCTCCACCACAACGGACTCTTGCTTAACAAAGATCTTCTCCTCCCTCTTCTGCAAATAAACCTCATGATTCTGAGATACCACCCCAGATTCAGAAAATCGGTGACCACTTTGAGTATACGGGTGGTGACGATGAAGAATACCATGAGCCCCAACAACAACCCGCCTCACCCGACAAAGTACAGAAACCAGCACCCTCATCTAGGCCTAAGAAACAGAAGAAGAAGGCGCCCACGGCTGACGTCGTATCATGGCTAGATGAAGATACAATAGAGGAATTTGAATGGTTTTCTACACTTGTCAATTCCACTCCCTACCCTGAAGAAGGTCAAGATCTGGTAGACGATAATACTTTGGAGCATGCTAAAATTCTGCAAGAAAAGTTCAAAGTAAAGAAGATGATGAAATCCGAGTTGAGGCGAATCAAGAATGAAGCTTTACAACTGTGGAAAGATAGCTCAGAAAGTGCCATCGAGGTCGAATATCACCTTGAAAACATTGCTCGAGCTATGTCTAATAACATGGATTGGCTCAACCCAGAAACAAACATCGACTTTACCAAGCGGGACAACCCTCCATATTACACCGACTGGTCTAAACCACTACCAACGATCGGCCAACCAGATCAGCCTAGGATCCCATTCAGATATTTCTTCAACAAAGACTTGGAATTTCTTCTTCACGGTGGCGATGGTTCAAGGAAATATGCTACATCCTTGACACTTCCATTCCCAGCAGCCGAATACTCAAACTGCATAGCTATCGAGGAAAGAGCTAATCACTTGTTCTCCAACAAAGTGGAAGTATACGACCGAGATGCAATGTATGGGATTCATCATTGGCCGGAACGCCGAAGAATCTACTATAGAAGCTGCCAGGTTCAGAAGTCTAAACATGCAGTGTTCAGTACTAAAAACATTGTTGCCATCAAACACGTTGATCTTTCGTCCAAATGGGACTACACGTATCTCAAGAAGATTGTGGTCAAAAGACAAGACAAAAGGGATTATGCATTCTCTGAAGCTGACTTTGAGAATTTGTCTATCAACGACATCAAAGACATGTACCTTGCCAAAGTACAGGGTCGTATGAGATAATTCTCCACTGAAGTACAACGTGAATTCATCAAGTCAGTGCTCATCTTCATCAGACGCATAGTTATCAAAGAACGTGTAGAAGATCTCCAGCTGGTAGTTGAATCTTATCAGACCCGTGTCAACTTCACTCCACCGCAGCTTGATCTTCCCGACATCAACCAGCTCTCACAATTACACTCATCAGCAAACCATTCGGAGGCGTTTACCGCAGTGAACTTCAAAGAAATTGCTTGATGGCGTGCAGAGATATTCACAAGTTTGGAAATCACACTTTGAAGATGGTTAGGGACGGATTGGCTTATCGATTGAAGGATATACACCAAAAGATCGGGTCTCCTAAGTGATGGAATTCTCAGGATCGAAGGGATGTGAAGAGGATCATCACGATGATTGATGAACGGTTGTATAGAAGGGATCAGTTCAGAAGATTGGAAAGCTATGTTGGTGGTCGACCCAGGATTAACATCACCGGCTTTCAACGCCCGATTCACACTCCTGGCGACATCTCTGGACTACCTGGTACCCCTTAAACTGCTTCTTTCATTATTACTTTGGATGTATGATTTATATATGTGAATGGCTTGTGCACACATAACAGTGTACAACCCGTAATTGTCAAGAAAGGACCCTGTGGTAGGCTTCAGTGCCACAATCCTTATAAAAGGAGCGAAAGCTTCTTACTTTTGAGTAAAACCTATCAAACCTTTCATTTTTCAAGGTTTTGCTCAAAAGGACAAGTACTTCCCCGTATGATTTTCAAAACCTCAACCGTTTATATCACTTGTTGAGGGGGAGTATTTGAATTAAAACTTTGTTCACAAATTGTTCATAGTGGTCATCTTCCCGCAACACTCGAAATGGCCATATTTATTCTCAACTTTTCAAAAATAACATTTTATATGCCATTTTTGAGGGGGAGAAAATTATGTGATAAGAAATATGTTGTGTAAATGCAAATGAATCTTTGTGTAATAGACTTAACCAACGAATTGACGGTACTAAACTGTTAGTAACTCGAAAAGACTTATCCGGGACGGGTAATAATTTCAAGCTAGTTCTCTAGTAATGTAAACGTGTCTCGCAAAGGACTTGTCCGAGTAGAAAGTACCATTCGAGAATCTGAACTCTGACGGGTATGACAACCTTTCGAGGCTTGTCTACACCTTCAAGGTAGTTATTAGAACTAGTTGTCACCTAAAAGCTGACAATGTAACTCTTTAACTATGCAACGTAACCGTGTCTCGCGGGGGGAGTGTCTATCTTGAGTTGATCAATTCAAAAGTGCGCGCTCTTCCCACACAGTGTAGATTTCCGTCAAAACACTAAAGCACATGTTGAGGGGGAGTATTTCTGCTAAAAGATAAAACTCTCACAGTGGTTCAAACATGTTTTTCATTTACAAACCCTTTGAGAGATTTTCTTGAAAATTGGTTTTATGGCAACATAGGTTAATCATGGAGTGATAAGGTGACTAAGGTTAGGAATAACCGTCCTATGATCCGCCAGAGCCGGAGGGATCTACCCAAGGACATCACAAATAGTTAGTACTTAGAAGTCCTTAGGTACGATTATAAAAAGGAGAAAATGAGAATCGGAGAAAGAAGGAGTTGAAGAATTAAAAAGAAATGCAAAGAAAAGGGTGAAAAGAAATAGCCCTCCAAATTATTCAACTTAGGGCAGACATCGGGTTCAATTCATATGCTACTGGTTGTCACTTAGTGACGCCGGTATTGAAGATTAAAAGTCGTCATGGACCCAGTGACGCATGCACTATACCTTCTTAGCCACTCAAGTTTCTCTCAAAAGAAGCTTGTTTCATTCTCACAAGAGAGCCCTACATAATCTATCGGCTTTCTCTTAGAGATAGCTGGTATTGAAGAAGGAGACCCTCTCCCTAGTCTCCGCTCAGGAAAACCAAAACGCACTATTGAGTCTAGAGCCACGAGATTCATCAAAAGATCTCTTAGGTACACTTGACATTTCATCACTTGATGTTCAATAATAAGAACATCAGTGGTACATTATCGAGTCCTTCACAGATCTTAGCAATCTGTCGAGAACATTTATGAGAGGTTCACATCTGTGATCCTCAGTGATTGAATGGAAACTCCTGTCAGGGTCAACATCAAACAGCCCTGACAGCAGGTCACTTCGGTAACTCCCCGTGGATTACGCTTAGTGTGTCTCAAACGGTCTACAGTCGTGAGGTGATGCTTCGGTGTACCTCAGCGACTCATCTGAACTGTAGATGTACTTCGGTACATCGCGTTATCTCACTTGTGGGACTCCAGTTCAGGAACGGCCTTTGTGAGAATTAGAGTTGTGTTTTCACACTATGCTGTTAACACTCTCGAAGTTCAAACTTGTAAGTGCCGGAATTCGCTTATTACTAACCGTTTTAAATGTTTTTCTTCTTATGGAAGCTACGGAGCGGGATGATCGTGCAGATTCTTCTCATGCTCACGCCAACATCATCCCTAATGGAAGTTCTATCCAAAAGCAACACAACAGTCAGAATGATTCTTCGTCAAATCAAAGAATCTACAAAGTTAAAGACTTACAGAACTTCATCAGTACTAAATTCCAACGTCAAAGAGCGTGTGAGCATGTTGACGAATGACGTGGAGACACTGTAGCGGCGAAGCAGACCTGAGGCAGACAACAACATACTATCACTTTCATCACAAAGAACAATGATCAAAGAACAAATTTAAAGATGACGTCAAAGCATAACTGTTCAAAGAAAACTATCTCTCTACTCTGGGAAGATTGTTCGAATCAAGGCATTCCTTCTCACAAGAAAGAAGAATGTCAAAAGACGTCAAAGCTACTGTTACATCAACGCCTTCACCGTTTTTCATCACCAACACTTGAGGGGGAGATTGTTGGAATCACTCCTAAACCTTAATTCAAGTGATTGTTACTTATATGTAATAGGTAGCTTATTATGGCCTTTATGTTTGTTTAAGGTCAAGCTTATGTAGAAGGCCCATAAGCTTAGGCCCATGTCCAATAAGGAAAAGGGAAGGAGTGAGAGTGTTGCCCTAGCTCCTTGCCTATAAATACTCTTGTATAACCCTCACTTGAGGGTTGGTTGTTCAAGTTATTCTCTTTATTACACTCTATGCATAACCGTCTCTATTATATCGTGTGTGTGTGTGTGTGAATCTTGTTCAATAGCTGATGAGTGTGTAAATACTCATCATTTTTGGTTAAATCTGAACTGCAAAACGTTTAAAAATGCTCAGAAATGCATCAAAATACTGAAAATATCTCAAAGTTGCATTTTATATGTTTCAGATGCAAAATGTTTAAAATCAGATGAAAAATGAGCTAAGTTTGCATAATTGGCAGTTTCAGTCCCCCAAGTTTCAAAAATTGTCAGAAATAGTCCCTGAGTACTTAATTTCAAAATAAAAATCACCAAAGGTCCTTTTAAAATCATAAGTTGTCAAAATTAGTCCTTTGGTGAAAATTATTAAAAGTTTTGAGAAATTACAAAATTGGTCCTTCAAGTTTTAAATTTGGCAAAAATGGTCCTTGGAAAATTTGAAAATGTCAAGTTTGGTCCTTGCACTATGGAAACTTGTCAATTATGGTCCCTTGAAACAACTTTGCAATATGGCAGCCTTGGTCCCTTGATTTTCAGAAATTGCACAAAAGGTCCTTGATTATACCTTTACACCCTTTGGTCCCTTGTCAAAACCCATTGTGACCCCTGCCTATCCAATTGACCCCCTGCCATTTTGAACCCTCCCTTTTAATATTACCACTGGTCAAATCCCAGTCAAACAAACACACCCGCCAAATCCACTTTCTTCCCCACCAACTAGCCTGCTTCTTCTGCAAAACCCAGACAACCATCCCTCCAGCTCACCTTATCCCCTCCTTATCACTCCACCTCCACCAAACTCCAAATTGCATTTAATGCTTCTTCAATCTCACACTCAAAACCCCCCCAACTGGCAAAATACGTTTTCCCGCCAAAATGCAATCAATGGCCAAAATCTTCTCAAGTGATCCAATGGCCTCAAATGAAAGTGGGATTTACTCAGAAGTCAAGTGGGAGCAATATTGGTGTATAAAAAGGAAGAAAGAGGAGGAGGGAGAGTTTTTTAGTTAGTTTTTAGTTTTAATTTAAGTTTTCCAGCTTTAGTCTAATTTCTCATGTATTAGAGAAACTTGGATCCTTTTATTTTACTGTCATTTTAAGTATTTTCAAGTAGTTAATTTAATTGTAATCTCATAATTGTAACCCTCTTTCATTACTGCAAATTTCTGTTTTAGATTTAATTTCTGTCTCAAGATAAATGGTTGTTAGTCTTGTTCAATTACTGTTACAATAAGCTCACATAAGCTTTTACAAGTTTATGTAAGCTTATTTGTTTGTCAGAAGCTGATTTCCAAGGTTTTTGAAAATAGTCAACGTAAGTCAAAGTTAGTCAACCTTCAAAAGTCAAAGAAGATTTCAGTTTAATTCTGTTCTAAAACTGTTTATTGGTTGAATTCAGTGTTTTTTAAGTCATTTTAGTCAAGTTTCAGTTAAACCTTTTTGTTAAAATGCATTTTAGTATCCTAAAGGGGTGTTTGGTATTAAGGGTGACCCATGGTTAAAGTGGTTTTTACCCACTTTGACAACTGAAGTCAAACGTATTTTAGGTATCCAAGACAAGTGGGTTGAGTTAGAAACGAGTTTTACAAGTTTTCAAAGGTTTTAAGTTTTCTTTGGTTTCCAAAAGAAGAGTTTTGTCAGATTTGCTATAGCAGATTTGACCAAGTTTTAGGTGAAATAAAAAATTATAAAATATAAAAATCACAAGTTCATTAGCTTACCTTACTTGTGTCAAAAGGAGAAAATTCAAAAAAATGTCTTAAGGGGTCTGCAAGTGATTCAAAGTTGGTGGATTGGGCATTTGCATGTTTTGTGCACAGGGGATTTCCCCCATCTCAGAAATTTTTCTCAGCTTATTAATAAGCTGCTCACAGCTTATTGAGGGTGTTCTTGTGGGGCAAAAGGGAGCCAGCTGGGTTGACTTCAACTCCCTAGAAGCTCTGGAGCTGACTCTCTTCCTAGCTTATTCCAAATAAGCTCCAAAGTGAGCACCTTGGACTGATGTGCTGCAAACCACCATAGCAGCTAAGTTCAATTTTCAAGTGCTTTTTGGTTTCTAGATTTGCTTATTCAGAAACTTAGGTGCATTTAGTATAATTAGCTTAGGTTTAGTGTAATTTCAGCTTAGTTAGTGCTTATTTGTTACTTATTTGCTTGTTTGCTCTCTTTCCTTTAGTATTAGACCCCCTAGCTTATTTTCTCTTGCCCACTGTTTTCCCCTTTTTACTTTGCTTATTTTCAGCTTATCTAGGCACACTTTAGTTAAAATGTTATTGCTTTATGCTCATGAACATTTCCCAACTGCTTTTTGTTCATATCAGTTCATAAATGGGTGTTTGGTTGAGTGCTTATTGAGGTCCCAAGTTTTAAAGGGTGTTTGATCTTTCTGTCCAAATCAGTGGGCAATAAGCTGTGAAAACAGCTCATTGTGTGTTTTTCATAAACAAAGTTTTTACAAAACTTTCTTGTTTTGATTGCATTTTCAACCTCCAAAAGAAAATTTCCAAAAAAAAAAATGATTGTGCAAAAAGGGAGAGGCAGGGGTCGAACCTGAGACCTCTCCCTCATGAGAGTGATAGCATGTACCTGTATGACCAGCGCCCTTGGGACTTCTTTCGTTCAAATATTACACTATTAAATACTTAAGGGCGTTTGGCAGTTTTAGCTTTTAAGCTTCTTTAGCTTATTTTGAGCTTATTTCACAAAACAACCACCAAGCTTCCTAATTTTCCTAGATTCAGCATTGTTCAAAGTAGTTTCTGTGAATTTTTCATATTTTTCTAAAAACGTTTAGTATTTTTAATAATTAATTTAGTCTAGAATAGTATTTAATTCATAATAAAAAATATAAAAGTCAAAAAAATATAATTCTTTTTTTCTAAAATTTTCTTTTATCATATAGTACGTAAGAAAATTGTTTTTACATTCGTAGGACTTTTATTTCATAAATTTTACGTTTTTACTTGCGCACTCGCGTAATTTTTATACTTAACGTACGTTTTCATTTTAAATCACGTTTTTAGGTAATTTAAGTTTACGTTTTAGTTGAAATAGTTTATTTAAGTTATTTTATTTTATAAATCACAAAAACATCATTTTAAATATAGTGATAGCGTTTATTTAATATAGTTTATCTTGTTAATTTCCTTTAATTTGTATTTAAGCCCCTGTAGTTTATAAATTTTCTCTTTAGGTATAACCAATCATATCTCTTTCCGTTCAAATCCTCTCGATCACTATTCGTTTGACTATTCTCGCACAGCTCGTTGGGACTTAAAGACCTGGGGAAACACTATACTCTCCTGATCTTCATTGCATTTGTTTCCAGACTGTTTTAAGTTTCTTACGGTTAGCCATTCACAAGTGGCTAGCTTGTGTGAGAAAACTTGACCGTCTGGGAGCGAATCAATCGCCTCTCTATCTCTTTCTATTAAGCTTGTGTTGTAAAACTAGTGACCTAACAAGATCTTTCTCGATGACACCAAAGTAACACTTTGCCAAGGTTTTCATCATATGGGGGCAGGAGCGCCGGCGACAGAGAACGTGTTTATGTTACAAGCACTGTTAAAAGTATCGAGAGCATGCTGAAACGAATGACCATGAGAATTAATGCCCGTTATTATTATTATTGTTATTATTATTATTATTATTATTATTATTATTTTATTATTGTTATTTTTTTATTATAAACATCACTTATTATTATTATTATTATTATTATTATTATTATTATTATTATTATTATTATTATTATTATTATAATAAGCTACATAAAAGAGATTATTTTTTTAAGTTGGATGAAGTAACACTTTATTTTCAGAGATTATAGAAGATTATTTTTTTAATAATCTCTTATAAGTTCTGTCTGTCAAACAAATATTATTTTAGAGTAAATTACACTGTTTGCCTTGTGGTTTGCGTTGACTGCAGCCCTTAGTCCTTTGACCAAAAAAATTGCACCGTTCGACCTTAAGTGACAAACGTTATGCGTTGTTTGTCCCTCCCTCTAACGGAGCCCACTAACGCTCGTTAACTTGTTTTCCCATGAGGGTATACTCGTCATTTAGCAACCATAAGGACGAACGGTGCAAGGACGAACGATGTAATTTATTTTTTTTGTCAATTTTTATACGTTTTCATCCATCTTTTACGGTTTCGTCCCTTTTTTTACGTTTCATACATTTTCATCCGTTTTGTACGCTTTCGCCCGTTTTTGTACGTTTTCATCCGTTTTTATACGTTTTCGTCCGTTTTTATACGTTTTTGTAAGCACCTGAAAAATTTCCATGTCATTACCTATGTAATTATGAGTAAAACACCAGATTTAGAACCATGAAATTTTCCTTATATCAATTTCGTATACCATTTGGCAAGTATGTCGCAAACCATGTTCCATGAATGAAAAACGTGAGTCGAACCGTTGTGACTCGATCAAATTTGCCACGACCTTTATAATAATATTTTTTTTATAAAAGTTATATAAGAAATATATATATATATATATATATATATATATATATATATATATATATATATATATATATATATATATATATATATATATATATATTCTCTTCTCTTGATGGGCTTCCAATCTAAACCGGCCCTTGACCAATTTCTTTGTTGGGTTTGTGTAATCTCCAAACAAATACACTCTTTATGAACCACATGGGCCTTAGCCCGTTAATTTCCCAACCCAAACGCACCTTATTTGTGTGAAGGACAAAATCAATAGGCAAAGTGAGTAAATAAATTTTGATACAAATGTTGTATGTATCTGCTCACCATACGTACAGTTACTCCTACTCTTGGATCCTTGTTCTTGCGTGTAAAATAAAACAAGAGGAGACAAAACATCCCTTTAAGCCACCCTAAACCATTAAATTCATAACCTAAACCCATTTGACCACCTTTGACTTGGTTAACCTCCATGTAATGTGTTTCCCATCCTTAGTGTTGACATGACAAATCTCCAAACGTGCCCTTGAATTTGGCTGAGTTTCGTGCATGCTTATGACCTTCCATACTCTTTTCTTCTTTTCTTGAAACTAGGTAGGAACATAAATAAATTGTATTGAGAACCATGCTTTTGTTACACTATATAAGACACTTATACGCATAATCTTTCCCTCACAACTTCTCAGAACTCTCATAACCCTTACTAGCATCACAAAAAAAAAATTAAAAAAATAAAAAAAAAAATTAAAAAAAATCCCTAAGACCTTAAAACCGATTGCTGTTGAGCCACAAGGAGATAAAGTAAGACATTTAGGGTGTTATTGAGCCAAGTCGTGGTTTAAAGAAGCACAAGGTTTCCTAGTCTCGTCTCTTGTTCCTTTAAAGTTCTTCACCACCATTTGGGTGTAGTAAGTGTCTTGCATTCCTTTTCAAAACCTCTTTGCTCACGTTTATTATTTTGTATCGCACGTTAAGTAATTTATAGGACCTCAACGTACAAGTATATTGTCGTATGAACATTTAAAATGTAGGCACAAGTCGTTAGGATATTAGCGAAACAAGAAACTACATTTTATAGCAACCACGATCACCATACACGACTTATGTTAGTTTGTAGAGTCTCGTTACCCATTTTCCTTTAAACACTTATCGTGTGAACACTCCTACGCACACACATGACACATGTAGTCGCGTTTTTCAACTTAACAACAAAACGGACGCTTTAACGGGCGTTAGCGGCCCACTAAGCAAACCAATCGGCCCTTTTTGAGAAATAAGCCAAGAAATAAGCTTGGATTAAGTTATATAAGCCACGAAAATATTAAGGAGTTCGAATTTTACAAAAACTTGCAATTTGGACTAGAAATGAAAAAGTTTTGAAACTAAGGGTAATTATTGCCAAAACGCGAAACATATGGGATAAAAACAAAATTTTGGTACGTGCATGAGGGGTTTAATGCGTAAATTCCATGAAATTGGTGTTTTTATTAAAAATAAGGAAATTGGAATTGTTTTGAAAATATATAACTTCGAGGGTAAAAAGTGTAAATGTGCTATTTTGGATTAAAAGTAAAATCTATATATACTTGAGCGGTAGAAATGGTAAAATTGGTAAGATCTAAGGTAAAATGAGTTAATTATTAAGACAAGGGTCAATATTGTAAAATGTATTACGAAGGGGTATAAAATGTAAATTTTGGAAACTTGAGGGTTAAAACTGTAAATTTAGAAAATGTTTAGAAAACTTATAAATTCAATAAACTATACTAAAAACTTATAACGGTTTCATAAAAACAAGTATTTTGACGACCCAATATATATACGTATAAGTATAGATATACGTAAATTAATATGTCAATAACTAAAAAAACATATTATATATATATATATATATATATATATATATATATATATATATATATATATATATATATAAATATAATAATAACGACTTATACTAAAATAGATAAATTAAATAAACACTTGACATCATCATTTTTCATAAACATATTATATATGTCAATAACTAAAAACACATATTATATATATATATATATATATATATATATATATATATATATATATATATATATAATAATAATAATAATAATAATAATAATAATAATAATAATAATAACGACTTATACTAAAATAGATAAATTAAATAAACACTTAACATCATCATTTTTCATAAATCGGCATCGGAGAACATTTAGAATATATATAAGCGGGTTTTTCTAAGAAATAAATAACTTAGATAATATGATGCATCTTTTTGAATTTGAACTTCAAGCATTACCACACAAGTAGAAACAACGCTAGTACCTCACTATCGAATTATCTATTCAAGCACTATCATTTTGGTCGTGAACCAAACGTTTATCATGATTCTGAGACTTGCCATCTCATACCTAGGTTTCGGGTCAGAGCCGTTGCTATATCATACTAGATCTCGTTGTGCTTTATCACTATCACCAAGGTGAGTTCATAGCCTCGCATTTACTTATCTTTACAAACCCCACGACGGAGATACATGCTATAAACTAGAACACAAGCTTTTTGCAATTGTACGCTACTTGATTATTGGCATTGCCTAAGTTGTTAGCCAAAAGACCCCTGCATCATGAACCATTAGTCACTTGCGAGTGAACGCATATATTGTGGATAATACTATGCGGATTAACGACCCCGTCTTGGTTATCGGAAACAACCGGGGCGCACTATATTTGAATTGCATTAGGTAATTGGCAATTACCTCCTTGGGGAAAACTATTACGTACACGAGTAGTTAGGTGTATGCAGTTGAGTATTGGTGTCATAAGCTTAGTGCATAATAATCTGTGATTTTCTATGATAAGTTGTCTTCGAAACAATTATCATCTATCCTCTTGTGTTCAACTGATAAATTATAAACATATTGATTCACTCAACATTGTTGTTGACCTTTTAAGCATGATTATCTCATTTTTTTGCTATGTAAAACAAATTATCAGACAAATTTATCCATTTTTTGCTATGTAAAACAAATTATCAGACGAAAAACGTAAAGAAACGGACGAAAACGTAAAACACAGACGAAAATGTAAAAAATGGATAAAAACCTAAAAAATCAGAGTAAAACCTAAAAACAAACGAAAACGTAAAAGAACAGACGAAAAAAATAAAAAACAGACGAAAACGTTAAAAAAAAAGTGATTAAACATAAGGAAATGGACGAAAACGTAAAAAACGGACGAAAACGTAAAAAAACAAACGAAAACGTCAAAAAAACGAAGTAAAGTGTAAAAAAACGGTTGAAAACGTAAAAATACGGACGAAAGCGTAAAAAAACAGACGAAAACGTCAAAAAAACGAAGTAAAGTGTAAAAAAACGGTTGAAAACGTAAAAATACGGACGAAAGCGTAAAAAACGGATGAAAACGTATAAAAACGTATGAAAACATTTTAAAACAAATAAAAACGTAAGGAAAACGTATAAAAACGGATGAAAGCGTACAAAAACGGATGAAAATGTATGAAAACGTAAGAAAAACGGACGAAAGCGTAAAAAATGGATGAAAACGTATAAAAATTGACAAAAAGAGTAAATTACACCGTTAATGGGAAAACGTATAAAAATTGACAAGTATACCCTCATGGGAAAACAAGTTAACGAGCGTTAGTTGGCTCCGTTAGAGGGAGTGACAAACGACGCATAACGTTTGCCACTTAAAGTCAAATGGTGCAATTTTTTTGGTTAAAAGAGTAACGACTGCTTTCAACGCAAACCATAAAAACGAACAATATAATTTACTCATTATTTTATAAGTAGCTTATTTTTTGAAAAATAAGTATAACAAATTAAGGGACCTACTAGATCTAAAAATCTAAAAAGACGAGGAGAGAGAGTGAGAGAAAAAGAAAAAGAAAAAAGAAAAGAAAAGAAAAGAAAAGAAAAGAAAAGAAAGGTTTATGAATGTAGAAAGAAAAAGGAAAAAACTAGAAAAGAAAGACGTGTTTGAATGAAAAAGTGGGTGGGACCACGTACACAATTGTGCCGGCCAGGAGAGGAGAATATTAAAAGACTTTTAACACTTGTTTGTTACTCTATTATTAGCACACCCATTATATATACATACACCTACCTACTATTAGTACTGTACTTGTAATCTTGTATTGTACAGGAGGAAAGGGGAATATGGCTAGCGGTGCTGGGAAGATTGTTTGTGTAACAGGTGGTTCAGGATACATAGCTTCATGGCTCGTCAAATTCTTACTCCAGCGTGGTTACACTGTCAAAGCTTCTGTTCGCGATCCTAGTCAGTCCATCTCTTTCTCCTAATTACTCTATTATTATATCCATCTATAAATAAATTCATTCATATTTCCACTAACTTATTAAAACTATACGCTTATTGGTAAGTACTTCAAACAAAGTGAACAAAACTAAATCCCTATGTAAAACAAAGACCATGTTCCCGGGAAGTCAAGCCTTTTTTTGCTATCCAGTGCCCTCATTTTTAAACGCATATAGGCTGTGTTTCGGAGATGCTTCTAGCGGGCTTAAACTTTTAAAATAAAATAAGTCTTGTTTGTCACATGGGCTTATAAAGCTTTATATAAGCCTCCTTAAGCCCAGGCCTATGAGGGCTTATAGCTAGTTAGATTACGTAAATATCCTTCAAATTATAATAGATTATCACACAAAAGCGGAAATATAATTTGATGTATTTTTATGCGATTTTACATTAATAAGATTCAGTTCTAACTAATTTGCCAAACAACTTTATACAAATATAAGCTTCAGCTTTCTGCTTATAATATAAGCCCCAGCTCCAACCCATTGCGCCAAACGTACCCAGTCCTAGTTCCTTGATACAACAACTATTCCCAATCCCGCCTGAGATGGGTACGTGGGAGGTAGGGTGTAGATGGTCACACCCCTACCCGAGGGTAAAGGGACTGAAAGATCCAAAATAGTTGTGCGTTGTAACTACAATAATGTGATGCCCGTGTCACAGTTAAAGAAAGGTTTATTAGTACCTAGTCTTTGTTTACTTTTGAACTGCTGTTTTTGTTTTACCATCAGTTTGCAAAACCATGATAACGGTTAATTCTAAGATCTGACATCCTTGCAAGGAATGCCTTTCTACTGCCATTTAACACTGAAAAAGGATATAATCATTTCATAGCATAGATATATCATCCTGATAAAGTTTTCCTTCATTATCGGAGAACATAGCTTTTAGATGTTTGTGTTAAACGTACAACTGATGGCTAAAACATAATCTTTCTTTGTTTAATTATATTGATGCTGGTTTTTCAGATGACCCTAAGAAAACAGAACATTTGCTCAAACTTGATGGAGCTAAGGAAAGGCTACATCTATTCAAGGCTAATCTGCTTGAAGAAGGCTCCTTTGACGCTGCAGTTGAAGGCTGTGAAGGTGTTTTCCATACAGCTTCTCCCTTTTACCATAAAGTCACTGATCCGCAGGTTCGTTGTTCTGATACGATTACTACTATGTAGTACTGCGTTTCTAGATCGTGCTTCCTAATTGTCACAATAGAGTCAGAATTCTTGAAATATATACCAAAATGTTAACATCTGTACTAAAACTTAACGGAGGAATGATAAATCTCATGATGAGTTTGTCATATAAACTATGAATTTCGGTGCAGGCCACCTTTGAGACAAAAGCTTGAAATGTAGGATTCAGTGAGTTGACAGTCATATTTACGCCAATCTTTAATGAATCAGAAGGTTTTTGTCTTCGCTGCTTTAGTTGTGGTGAAACATGAGCCTGTTAGGCATCTTTTCAATACACTATATAAATGAGAAAAAAAATAAAATTGCGCAGCCACATGTGGGGCTTTGCTCTACCTCGGATATGCCTCTTCCTTTTGCTATTTGTGATCTGCCTCTTTGTCGTCTTGGGATTGTGGTTGATTTAATTATGGTTGTGCATATTCCAAAAGTAAACTTATAGTCTTCTATATGCTGTTATTCAGTGTCATAATTTTAGAATTTTCTAGTCTTCAAATGAATATCAAAGGTTAACTAATGTTTGATTGACATTTATCCTTTTACGAGTTTAATGTTTTGGGTATATGCCCCAATCATATTTCTTGCTTTGTAGTTGATACTTTTGACTATAGCTTTGTAGAAATAACAAGTAGTGGAGCAGTTAAAAACACTGCAGAATGTTTGAATCCATCTGTTGAGTTCTCTCTTTCAAGACTTCCTTATTATATATTGTACTTTTTTTTCCTTCCTGGATAGGTTTTACATTTGAAAGACACTCTGCACCTCTTTATCTGTTTTTTATTTGAGTTCACAACAGAATCCTTCTCTTTTACAAGTCTTGGGGAACATGTTTGTGTGATTAACCCTACTGAAAAAAACTCAGGTTTTAGTAGCTGAACACCGTGCATGTGAAATTTCATTTAAATTTAAGTCTGATACGGTTGTCCTGTTACGCTTGATGACATGCATACAAATTGCAAACTTATGTAAACAATTCTCAAGAAAAATGATCCCTCCATTTTTATTCCGCTGTAATATCCTTTTAATTGGTTCCCATATACTTTACTCTTGGTTTCAGGCAGAATTGATTGATCCTGCATTGAAAGGAACACTAAATGTGCTTGGTTCATGTTCAAAGGCATCAACAGTTAAAAGAGTGGTGGTGACGTCCTCTGTTGCAGCGGTCGCTTACAATGGCAGGCCTAGGACTCCTGAAGTTGTTGTTGACGAGACTTGGTTTTCTGATCCAGATATTTGCAAGGAAAACAAGGTCTGCACATCTTATTATTTGTATTTCTCCGCTCTTATAAATGTAAACATATTCTGCCATGTTTAAAAGTGCGATTTTTTTTTACATAAGCTTTTGCATTTTATGAGTGGCGTAGAAACAATGTGTGTGAAAATTGCTTATTTGATAGTGTGACAATACTTTTTGTTAAATACTTAATTACATGACACTAGATCATATAAAAATTAGCTTATATCTGTCTGCTTTCAATGTATGCTAAGCACCTATTTCTTGTCTTAAAAAGTTACTGTCTACAGGATATGTGCTCTTCTTTTCTGGCTTTAATATATAATATGTTTTTTCACATGTTCATATTACAAGATGTGGTACGTGCTGTCGAAAACTTTGGCTGAGGAGGCTGCATGGAAATTTGCAAAAGAAAAAGGATTAGAGATAGTTACCATAAACCCAGCAATGGTGATCGGTCCTCTATTACAGCCGACACTCAACACTAGTGCTGAAGCAATTGCAAACCTATTCGGTGCGTACCATTCGTTTTAATCTGCAATTATAGACTTTGTAATGGTGTCAATCTTGATCTGTTTGTATACAAACAGGTTGATTTGTGGTATATCTCTCACAGGTCTGGTATGTTATTATGTTAAGATAAAGTCATAAAACATATAACTAAAAAGGAAATGGGTCAAATGGGGCGTCAAATGGGTTGGCATTCATCTAAAAAGTACGTATTTAAAATTCATAAAGCTTTTAAAATCACTTTCTTAAAAGAAGTTCAGATTGTTATTGTAGCAAGATAGTTTTGTAATCGTATTCATCTGATTATTAATTTAATTAATTTTCTAAAGTAAAAATAGAAGAGTTTGTGTGTCAGACCAACCTGTTATAAAAAGTACTCACTTTGTTCCAAACTCATTATCACTGATAACCCAACCCTCCCATTTTGCCACCCCCAAGTTTGTTAGTCGACAATAAGTATCGCTTATGAATATCATTTTGCAATTGGTAATCTCTATGGTGAGAACTTTGAATGAATATAACTGTTGACAAATTCTCAGTGAATAGATTTGAGTATTTTTAATAGATTAGGTATTTCTGTACATCCGTGCATAGATGACTTTGAAAGGAATAATAGATGTTGCAGGGGAAAGTAAAACGTATTTTTCTAGGTTCCTAACCTCGGGGCTTGATTCCTTGTATTTCTTATACCTGATAAGTGACAAGTAATACAAGGCATTACTAAAAGGGCTTACAATCATGCTGTGAGTACAGTTATCTTGACCCTTCTAGTTTTGACATTTTTATGAAGGTCCATGACGTTTTTCCTAAAAAAATTTACGCTGTTGTGTGTTAAAAACCATTTCCATAATTTATTCCTCCTTCTTCTTTGTGTAAAAATTTATCAGTTGTTTTGCCTCTGAACATAGTATTGGGGAAGGGTTGGTCCCAGAAAATTTGTATGTGAACATCATCGTAGTTGACATGCTATAATTGTATGTTTCAGTTTTTATTTTTATGATCCTAAGTGGTATACTCTATTATTTTTGCTTTGCAATATGTAACTTTGTTATACCAAGTATGACGATGCTTTATATATCATATTAGTGACTTAAGAAGGTGATGTGTTGCAGGGGCACAAACGTATCCAAATGCTAGCTTTGGGTGGGTTAATGTTAAGGATGTTGCAAATGCGCATGTCCAAGCTTTTGAAATTACTTCAGCAAGTGGGAGATATGTTTTGGTGGAAAGAGTTGCTCATTTTTCAGAAATAATTGAGATTTTACGCAAGCATTATCCTTCATACAAACTTCCAGAGAAGTAAGCTTCTTCCCTCCACCCTTAAAGCTTTAAGTAGCATGTTGCGTACTCATAGAGTAGTTCCGTATACATAAGGCAAAGGTGGCGATTTCGACCCATTTACTTACGAATAGGCCAGTCGAGGTTATGTTTTATCTTTAACCGGTCATATGAGTAAGATAAAAATATGAGTTTTTTTTTTTTTTTTTTTTTTTTTAAATGAACCCTTTATGCAAGTACCTAGGAAGCACGGACACGGCCAAAACCTCGGCGTGGCAGTGTCGGACACGGACACGCCTCCGACACGGCTCGGACACGTTTCCGACACGCACGTGATGTGTCCCACGTGATGTTTGGGCCGGACACGGATTTGGACACGGCTTGGACACGGCCCGACACGGATTTGGACACGGCCGGACACGGATATGGAACAGGTTCATTTTGGTAATTTTTTTAAAATATAATTTATTAAAAAGGGAAGCGGCATAGTATAGTCATATCATGCCAAATCATTGCATTTCATGGCCATTTTCAGTAAGTTTGTCTACTTGTGAATGTACAAGTTTAGAGCGAGTTTTGAAGTGGAAACTGGTAATGAGCATATTTACATAATGAAAGCATCATTTTAAGCAATCCTCGTGATTGAGGACCTGGTTGTTATGTCTCTTGTAAATGAAGCACAAATATAATACTTGCACAATTCGCTGCAGATCTTTTTGGAATAGATATATTGAATGAGGTTTAGTACATTTGAGAAAAAAACATGTTTGGGAGAGAAGGACAGGATATTATCATTTGTTAAATCCTTTTTTAACATGAGCATACGTTCAACTACTTGTTTTTGGCTTGTATTGTTTAATAGTGTTATTTCAAATATTGACATTTTTATAGGATAGGAGGAATCGATTGTACTAACTAGAGGTAGCTATATTTGTGGGCGAGGCATATTGGATAATTGTTTGACACAGGTTTGGGTGTAATGGATAATTTTGTGGATGTATTTTGCCCCTTTTTAACTGATTTTTAATGTAAATGATTAGAGCAAAAAAAATATTGTAGTGACAAATTGGGTTGTGGTGGTGATGTGCAGGTGTGCAGATGACAAGCCTTCTGTTCCGACGTACCAAGTGTCCAAGGCAAAGGCAAAGAGCTTGGGCATTGACTACATCTCGCTTGAACAGAGCCTCAAGGAAACTGTGGACAGCTTAATGGAGAAGAACTTTATTGGGGCCTCATCAAACATGTGAAATCATCTCCCAGAATGTCATGAATAATAAACATCTAGTTATTAGCATCCGAATCAAAGCCTGAATGGGATTCATTAATATGAACGAATGGATCAAAAGTTTGAGGTTTAAATAAGAAAATTGTAACACCCCAACTTCTATACTGATATGAGGTGAAGTTCTACTGTGCTTATTAATGAATGAATGTTGTCATTATATGATAATTTAAATGTATAGACGTTGATTAGAAGTTGCACAAGTGTCGATTTTCTTTGGACTACAAAGTTAGCAAAACAAATTTGTGAAAGAAAATCAAGTAAAGACCAACAAAGATTATTTTTTTATCTATAAATATACAAAGTATTAATGAGACTCGATTCAGGTCTTTATGACATAGTGAAGGTTAATTATCCTTAAAAACAATGTTTCTTACGTCCTTGATTATGTTTTTATACTGCTTCTTTGTTTACACTATTAATTTTCATACTAGGGAAAATGAAATACTCATTTTTACACTCCTTGTTCATTAAATATAATTACATTTTCTGTAGCATAAGTGATGGTTTCGGGTCAAGTTATGAGAGAAATAAACTGAATACGGCAATAAAATGTTAATTATCTCTATTTTTATAGTTATTGAAAATGTATCAGTTAACTCAATTTGAATCAAATAGAAGTAATATTGTCAAAATGGTTTTAGCATGTCACAGGCAAATCTATATAGAAGCAAAATTTGGTATTCTTTCATGTCATTTTGATTCACAGTAAAAAAAACCGCCTCTAAAAGTAACTCTTTTCTTATTTAAAACAGATTTTACCTACACCAGCATAGCTAGTAGTAGGGCTGAGCAACGAAGGTTCAAAACCGAACCGGACCGACGAAACTGACCAAACAGACAAAAACCGAACCGGACCGACAATTTGTCGGTTCGGTTTCGGTTTCAGGTCCTACATGCTTTCGGTTTCCGGTCGGTTCGGTTCGGCCCAAAACCGACAAAAACATGCCAAAATACACCTAGACCGACAAAACCGAACCGAACCAAACCGAACCGACAACATTCGGTTCGGTTTTGGTTCGCGTTTTTCACGGTTTTCAGTCTTCGGTTTTGTCGGTTCGGTTCGGTTGAGGTCGGTTTATGACCGACGCTCAGTAGTGCTATAATACAGTTTTGGTGAATCAATGAATATTTTTGGTGAATGGATAACAAGTAACACGTGGCAGAAACCCATTCGACATAACCTTACATTTTGGATAAGAAAACACATCTTTGAACAATGAAACATAAAGTACAAGTACTAGTAATGGGTTCAAAAAATGTGATCAATTTTCTTATCAACTAGTGTAATTACTAATACTACAAATGGCATCCATGACAATGACATCCTCATTCTTTGGCGCATTGGCACCCACCAAGCAACCCTCAACGACCACTAGCCGTCGCGGGTTGGTTGTGATGGCCAATGCGACGAAAGTTGATGAAAAGGAAGAGAGTGGGAGGCGGGTGATGATGTTTGCGGTAGCTGCAGCTGCCGCAGCCTCTGTTGCCAAAATTGCATTGGCAGCAGAGGATGAGGAGCCGAAGCGAGGGACTGCAGCTGCCAAAAAGAAATATGGACCTGTCTGTGTTACCATGCCAACTGCCCGTATTTGCCGTAACTAATTAAAATGTAACTTTTACTTTTTGTATTGCTATAAGAAATCTGTGCTCTTTCGCTATTGTGTAAAAACCAAATAATATGTACTTAAGGTTTGTATTTGCTGCAACAATTGCGTTGTCTGTTTTATACATTAAATATGACAATGTTAGTAATTCACTATGCAACTTTTTGTATCTTTCCAGAACTACATATTCTTATTCAATAATGGTTAGTTTTACAAAACAACTTACTTGATTCCTCATAACTCTAAAGCAAAAAATGCTGGTGCAAAACCAATCTCCATTGGGAAAAGCAAAAAGAACGAAAATTAAATGCCTATATATAAGCATGATGATCACCCAATCTATTTCCAGAACGAAAAATACCATAAGGTAAACTATATTGAAAAGTAGTTTTAAAAATGGATAGTTTTACTTGATCAAGTAATGGTTTTCGTCTTTTGCTAGGTTTATCGGAAGACCAAGGTGTTAACTTCGTGATCTAGTCAAGATAAGACCTTGGTTGATAGCTTGGCACATACAGTGAAGGGATATCATGTAGTGTTTGCCTCGCAATTAGAGATGAAAATTCGAAGAACCTTACACACGCATGAATCAACTTAATCAAGAAATGAACAAAATGTTGTAAAGGAAGAGTATGCATTCTATTGATGAAGAGAATCAAAATGATTCTACTATGCATCTTGAAACAATTAGATTAGTGTTTCAAGAATCTTATCAAACATAGCAAAAACCACCACATCATAATAAAATTCACATCAGGCATACAAGTGACACACTAGGCTGTTGATGCAATTTAGTGAACGACACTAATAACTAGTCAGCGTGACAGCGTGGTCACCCGAGGCCTTGAAGTGGATAACCAACGATGCAATATAGTTTATTTGGTAGCTACTTATAACTTTATAGCAATCTCTTAAAAATTCTGTCATTGGTATCTTTAGATAAAAGTCCCGTCGATATATCTATCATATCAACTCGAAGTGAATGTAGTTCCTCTGTGTACTTCTGAAGAACAGTCAACAGATTCTCCCCATGAGGACATGTTGAATCGCCAATGCTTAACTATATAATCAGTTTGTATAATTTTGCAAACATTTAAGATCATATTATGTTTCTGAATATCTTTGACTCATCATCCACACACCGTTCTATAATCAACATCTATATTTTGTTTGTGTATGTCAGTTGTGCTCTTGACGAATTCGGACAGATCCTCAACACAAGCCAAAGATCAAGAAACTTACATGCAACTATCCATCAAATCTCTAAGGCAGGGGCGTAGCCAGAAATTCTATTAAGGGGGGGCCAAAAAAATTTAAAAGACACCGGCATGTTAGAAAGGAAACAAAAGATTACGGAGTATAATATATAACTATGTAAAAAGGTTGCAACATATTGGTTCATTCAACGTTTTGGTTGCACACGACATTCATTTGCATAACCAAAATCATCTAAAAATGAATCTAAACCAAAATTCTTGGCTATAGGACTGAATATGGATTGATGGATGGATGAAGGACTAAGTACGTGAACTAATAGAGAGATATCTAGTTTGTAAGTGGATCAAATGTCAATATATGATAGTGAATTCGGCTTTGGGCTACAACACATATGCTAATTACTAGAGCTTTGTGGGTGGGCCATGGCCCACCTTAGCCCCCACATAGCTACGCCCCTGCTCTAAGGTAGTGTTTGGATTGCAACTTGATAGAAGAAACAAGTATTGGTTTGATATAAAATGGAAAGGAGAAAGAAAACGCAACCATCGCAACAGTTTTTCTCACACTAAGCACCTTAAAATGAACATCTATTACTTTTACACAGCTCTTCATTCCTAAACCCCTTGCGCCAAACTCATGCCAACAGAAAGTGTTGCAAGCAAAATTTTCTCATGAGCAACTAGTCATGTAGACTATAAGGCTCTATTGCGGTTTAAATAGTACGAAAGTTTATGGGACGTATTTTTTAACCCTTTAATATTTCTAGGTAACGTTTACACTCATGCTTCATAGCCAAAGCAGATAGGGGGTACGCGGGTAATAGTGTTGGTGATCTAGAATTCTTACAATGGCAGGGATCATTGTTGACATAAACAGTTACATTGCAAACTGTACTCAAGTTTCATAGGTCACAGTATTTAATGCATAGTTGCATGCAGCACAATCTCTATTATACAAGCCTGGAATTTGTAAAGCTTTACACATTAGAGACAGTTGATACAAGGTTTTTATATCTCTGAAGAGCATGACATTCAAATTAACATACGCAGCATATGTGAGATGAAAACCAAAGAAAATGAAACAGGATTTAGACATCTGGAAACTTATTGATATAGAACACCAGAACTACACGACCATATCAATACAAGAGCAAAACCATGTCCGAGACCCAAGAGGTATCAATATCCTTCTCTTTAAGTCTCTTATGGATACTTCCAACTCAAATACTACTCTCAAAGCAAAAAAGAAGCTTAAAAAACTCAAAAAAAACGTTCTAACTTCAAAAAGGACATACATGGAGAAACAAATTTGAATCAACAGCTGAATTGAAACACACTAGAGTATAAAATACAGAGCTTTGTGAAACATACTCTTATTCTGGTTGTTACGATATTCATGATGATATAACTACTGGCTTTTGCCATTTTGCTGGGAAGCAGCAAAGTTACGGATGACCTCCATTGCCAGTTGATGAGCAGTCTTATTCTCCAAACTTGCAAGTTCATCTACAGCTTCGTATGTTTCCTTGTCAGTAAAAAGCTTCAAATAGTATCGGGAAGATGATTTTGGTACACCCTTCCACTTGTCAACGAATTCTTGAAGTTTCTCAAATCCCTGAATATAACATAGAAGAAAATGTTATAAAACAATTGGTTGTTCCGATATGACTAGATACACCAAGATGGTCAGCCCAGGAGGGTGAGGCGGGTTGGGTATTCAATGAAAACAGATCCACATTGAAATAGTCCATTATACAGGTCTAGAGGGGGCCGGGTTGAATTAGAGGGCCTTTAAAATTGCTTATTTTTTTCAACTTCTGAGTCTGCTTATCAATTCAGTGTTTGGATTTACTTATAACTGCTATTTTTATCCCAAATTGTCCAATATGCAGAAACATTCCAAACTGCTTTAGAATAAACAATCCCAAGCACCCTCTTAGTAGACCTACATAAAAACCTTTTTGATATAATTTTACAATAAATTACTGCCGCATTAGCTGTGATTTAAAAAATCAATGTTATAAGAATAACATAAATCTTTGAATAAGTCAGTTGAGAGGTATAGCTTTTTGATGACTTTCAACCCGTTTGGCCAGTTCCTCTTTCACTGTTAAAGATAACAAACAACCCAATTCAACCCATAAGTAGATGGGTCCAAATGCCACTTTTAAATGACCCACATAAAGAAACTAAATTTGTTCCAAGTCTAATTCAGATAGGCATCTAACCACGCGATTTGTGAAGTCGCCGAATGATTCTTTAGATTTCCTCTTCAATCGCCAGTTGTAGAACAAAGGCTCGAAAACTTTCTCAAGGTCATGGATCTTAACCTTGTTCATGAAAGTTCTTGCTAATACAGTTTGGGCGGGTGTTCCCCCGAGCCAGATCTATAAAACGACAAATCCCATTTTCAATTAGTATAAGCAAAAAATGGTAACTCCTAGAAACTAGTCAAAATAGTAACAAAAGATTGAAGTACCTGATAGCTGTTAGGACCATCACCAACTAATCCAAGTTCAGCCATGTAGGGACGAGCACAACCGTTAGGGCAACCAGTAACTCTTACTACTATTGATTGGTTATATGAGAGGCCAACCTGAGATGACAATATTCATGCTTCTTAAGTAAATAAGTATCATATGCACATTTTAAAGAGTACAATAATCATCAAGTCTTTTACATAAGAAAGTATCATTTCTCAGGGAAAATTACCTTCTCAAAAACAGCTCGAACCCGCTTAAGAAGGTCAGGAATTCCTCGTTCGGCCTCAGTTATAGCAAGAGGGCAGAGAGGCAAAGCAGGGCATGCCATTGCAGTTATGTTAAGGGGGTCCAAATATGTGGTAGGCTGCCATAGGTAACAGACTTTGTATTAATACCAAATTTCAGGAGATAATAATAACTGTTATAGTTTTAAACTAGTGTGCCTAAGGTGGTGCCCGAAAATGTGGTTGGCTGCCATAAGCAACAAGCTTTGTATTAATACCAAATTTCAGGAGATAATATACAATTAACTGGCAAAAGCTGGAGACAAAGAAAACCCTAGCAGGAAACGAAATTAGAGCATCATATTTTAGCAATTAGTATGAATTTCAAAGCTGTGTCTCAGTGCAAACAAGTAGAAATGCAAAGTGACACCACCTTAGACACGCTAGTTAAAAATAATAACTTACAACTCAATAGATAAGAGATTCAGAATACATAAACTATTTGTTTATTTCTATATTCTTTGCTAATTTCAAAGCTTGGAATTGCAAGAACTATCCTTTGTCATCCATTCAAAATATACATACGGCATAAGACAACTTGTGTGAAACGGATGTCTTACCAGCAAGTCCCCATTTGCTAGAGCTACTGAGATTGGACGTTTCCAAGAGGGGCGGATATCACAAAGGACAATGTTTTGGTTTGGAGTGATCCGCACATTCAAGTTATACTTTTCAATTATTTCACGTAATGTCGTCTTTGATTTCCCCTGAACTCGGCCATTATTAACATTGATCCCACAAAATAAACGACCATCTCCCTGCCACCATCAAAAAAAAAAAAAAAAAAAATCTTAAGTAACCAACTCATAAGTCATAAATAACACAAAATTTAAGTAAAAGTTTACTTTCAAACAATATTCTGTGAGGTGAATTGACAGAACAAACCTGTTCATGCCACCCCAGATGGCTTTTAAATTCCCACTCAGGCAACTCATGGCAAGGCTCAAATTTCTTTCCAAAGTACTGTTCAGTAACAGACCTAAACTTGTCGATCCCCCATGAATCTATCAAATACTTCATTCTACTATACCTCCTGTCATCTCTTCTGCCATTTTCTCTTTGTGTAACAACAATAGCCTTCACTGCATACAAAATGTCCTCTTTAGGTACATAACCCAAGGATTCAGCTAGTCGTGGAAAAGTGGTTTCCATCCTATGTGTTCTTCCCATTCCACCACCAACCTGTAACAGAATATATGAGCTTTATGCGCAAAACAAAAAAAACAGACAATTAATAAAAGTAATTATAATAACTGGCTTACGTATATATTGAAGCCCTGAGGTTCTCCATTTTCATCAGAAACAACAACGACCCCAATGTCATTAGTGAAAAGATCAACTGAATTATCCGTGGGGACAGTAACTGCAACTTTAAACTTCCTTGGCAAAAACTGAGTTCCGTAAATAGGCTCAGCTGAATCTGGAAAATTAGTTCCATGAGAGTTATCATTACGAGCTTTCACAACTTCAGCTGGTTCAGCAGTCATAAACTGCTCCCCATCGACCCACATATCATAATAAAATCCAGACTGTGGAGTCAAAAGTGCAGCAATGTTGTCAGCTGTTTGTTGTGCGAAAAGGTAATCTTTCCTCACAAATGGAGCGGCGGGAGCAAGAACATTTCTGTTGAGATCACCACATGCACCGAGTGTGGACCCCATGTTTCTTATAATAGTACTCATGACAGTCTTGAGATCCTTCTTAATGACGCCGTGAAGCTGAAACGTCTGTCTTGTTGTCAAACGAAGCGTTCCAATTCCAAACTGGTCGGCAAGATCGTCCATAGCAAGGTAAAGTTGGTTGGAAACTTTTCCAGATGGGTTCTTTGTACGAAGCATAAAGGAGTAAGATTTGGCACCTCTCTCGTCTCTGTTGTATTGCTGGTAGCTTCCATGGAACTTGATGAGCTGGGTAGCAGCCTCGTTAATGTTAGGTGCGTCAGTTAAGAGTTCCTCATTAAGAGGGTACCTTATGTAGTTGCTTTGTTCCTTAAATATTTCGACCTTGCTACGCTTGGTCTCAACTGCAGTCTCAGGCCTCACTGGCTGCAATTACATATAACATAATAATATTAAGTTTAAATATGTTTCAGATACGATAAGAAACAAGTCAAGTCACCTTGATTTGGGCACATTATATGTCGATCACTGAGCTCAGTTATTGTAAAAAAAAAAAAAAAAAATGAATATTTTTAGAACAAAGGTAGTATATAGATTTGAAAATGGCAAATAAATAAATTAAGGAATGAATGGTAGCAGCTGCAGATTGTAAAACTTGTTATAAATAAGTAAAGTAATTAAAGAAAAAGATGATGGCATAATAAGTTGATTGATTTGTTAACAACATAGGTTTTATATGTATAATAATAATGAGAAAAAGCATAAAGGTAAATACCGTAGAAACAGCTCTGATGGATGAGGATGAGGAAGAGAGAGGATGTTTTATTGTTATGCGTTTATCCAACAAAACTGATGAGTAACAGCTGCTGCTGCTTTTCAGATGAAATGGATCTTTTACAAGAGCAGCAGCTCCTCCTCCGATCGACGCAGCAGCCATCGGAATAAACCTGCTTCTGCTTGTGTTAGCTAGGGTTTGGTTTGATTGGAATTTATTTTATTAATTAATGGACCAGCCGCAGCACACAAAACAAAGCTGCCTCCTCCTATAATATATCAATCCATCCAATGGTGAAAAATTAAGCTCAGTGCGTTTTGCATTTTGCTATTGTCACGTGCCTATCACACCACCACACCTTTCATTTCCCCACGCGCCTTTGCCTTTGCCTTTTCTTTCTACTCTCTTCCTACCATATATAACCCTTTTTTCTATTTAACTTTTTTATTCTCTTAATTACCTAATATTTAAACTACAAATTATCTCACATATTTTATTTAGAGCAGAATTATTTTACATATCAAACTTTTCTTAGATACCAAGGGACTTATCTCTACCATCAATCTATAAAAAATCAATGGCTGAGATTAACAGCATTTTATTATTTCACCTATTTTTTATAATTTAAATATCTCTTAAACCGTTAATCGTTAAATGAAAATATTTACACCGTCGCGAAGAGCATTTAATTATCTTTCTATAGACGGGCACTTTGATATACTTTCGAAAAAAGAAAAAAAAAATTGTTTTTTTCACGTTTTTTCATCTTTTTTTACGTTACTTGAATCTTGCATGAAAAAAATCATATATGATTAAACACTAATTTGAATATCACATCATCACATGTGATATTAGTGTTAAATCATATACGATATATGATATCACATGTGATATGATATGTATATCATATGTGATATTACACTAATATCACATGCGATATTACATATCATATATGATATAACACTAATATCATATATGATATAACACTAATATCATATATGATATAACACTAATATCACATGTGATATTCAAATTAGTGTTTAATCATATATGATTTTTTAATGCAAATTTCAGTAACGTAAAAAAACGAAAAACGTGAAAAATACGAAAAAAAAATTTTGTCGAAAGTATATCAAAGTGCCTATCTATAGAAAGATAATTAAATACTCGTCGCAATGATATTTTTTTTTTCCGCTTAACGATTAACGATTTGAAAGTTATTAATATTTGAAAAAAAATGATGAAAGTGAGTTTTTTAAATTGTTGGGATTAATCTCATTCATTTGATCAAATAAAAATGAATTGTGGAGATTGATCCTTTGGTATGTAAATAATCTTTTGTCCTCAAATGATCTTAAATCTTTGTTTTAATCAAAACTTTAATCTGCAACCACTTAATTTAAAACCTTCTAAATTTAACTCACTTTTGCAAATGTATTAAAGTTCGTTTGGTAGGACGAATGAAATATCAAATGAATGAAATAAGCAACGTAATAGAATTAATGATGTAATGCAATAATTTATTACCGTTATTAATCATGATTGTTTGATATTATAGGACGTAATGGAATCGATAAGAAAAAGACAAATGAATATCGATGGTAAAAGGTTTATTTAATGTGGTTAGTTAATAATGGATATTTATGTAATTTTAATTCCACTATAAGGTGGAATGAAAAAATAAAGGGTTTTGCTAACAGCAGCCCTTAGGGTTGTTGTTAACAACTAGTTTCCAAAATTTTTGGTAAGACAGTGCACGATGTCTAAACAAAATTATTTAAAATCATCTAAAATTACTAACCACCTCCTTAAATTTATCACATCCAAATTCAATTCACTCTTCTTATTAGCCATTTTAGCGAAAAATGTGGATCATGTTTCTCACAATGTCTAAATATTAGGGAATTTTATGTCAAGTTTGTTGTTATCAACAACCCTAAGGTTGTTGTTAGCATTTCCCAAAAATAAATGAGTGGAACACTAAGGAATGAAAATAATAGTTTTTGATGTAGTAGGACATTCCTTGTAATAAATTATTACATTTCATAATTGTAAACAAACAAGATTTTTTCATTCCGTCATAATAATTATTCACATTCCCACCTTAATTACAACATACCAAACATCACGTAAGTGTTTAAAAAAAAAGAGTTTAACTAACAACACATGATCAGAGCGTTGTTAAGACTTACGAGAGTATGTTTTACTACAATTGGTTATAAGAATAGAATTCTTTTAACGGCACTCAAGTGTTAATTTGTATTCTCTATTTTTGAGATTTGTCTTCATTTTTATCGAGATTATCATACAATCGGAATAATTCAAATGCAATATTGTAGTGAAAACATTTGAAAATCATTGAGCTTAAGGTTGTCGTTAGCAAAGCCAAAATCTAAAAAGAATATAATCATTGCTACTTGACAAAAATACGTTTGTATAATTTTTCGTTGGTATTACTTTTATCAAGTATTATATAATATAAACAAAAATATTTAAAATTAAAATTTGATTCAAAAAATTAAAACATACTTATATTTTAAGACTGAGAATATTTAACATTGTCAAAACGTTCAATATTATGTATGTACATATACCATAAGGGACACCATAACATAATATGTTAAAGCTTAAAACACAAAACTAGTATTTGAATATATAAATGTAACTTCAAAAATAAAACCTCGCAACAAAATGGCCTATAGAGTTAAGGGGCAAAAGTGTCGGATGGGTTAGTTGGAAGGGCAGGGGAAAGGAGCGTGAATTATACGCGCGTGTTATGATACAAGAAAACAAAATTTGTGTTGTAAAGATGAGTGATAGTGGTGGGGTTCATTGAACTTGGACGTTTTTTTAACTAGTGCTGTTTGAAATGAGTTTTGTTTGCATAGCCTTTGACTCATTGTCATAGTCAAGATAGGCTGCATCTCACAATCTGGTTTTAAAACTTGGTCGTAATTATTGTCCGACGATATCAAATTCTATTTTGTTATTTACTTCAATTTCGATTAAATAATTCTCCATCAACAGCGTTTTAAATTAAATAATTCTCCATCAATAGCGTTTTTGTTAAAGGGTGAATGTTAGATATATGTAACAAATATTTTTAATGGGTTTTTCTAACATGTCTCTCGGGGCACATGTTAAGTACATCAAAAAGACGTCGAGACCCACCAAAAAAGACGTCCGGACACACAAAAAATACACTTTTCAAATAAAATATGTGGGTCCGGACGTCATTTTTCATGAGTCCCTCCGTCCTTTTGGTGTGCTTAACATGTGCCCCCGGGGCACATGTTAGAGCACAAGGTATCGTGGATACCAATAACACGTTATTGGTATGCCACCTCAGCGCCACATCATACACATCTCAATAACTTACCAATAACTAAAACACCCTCCCTCATAACACACCACTAACATCTTTTTGGGTCCCACAAAATACCCCACTAAAAATACCCACACACTCACAATACATTTAAAAAAAAAATAAAAAAAAAAATTAAATGATCACTTTTTCCCTTTTGGCGTGAGCCATTCAAATGGCTGAAAATCAAGTGGCTTGGTTTTGGCATTTTTGGTGGTAAGGTGTTAGCATGCCATTTGTTCCAAAATTTTACATTTGGCGTGTTAAAAGGAGCCCATACCTACTGCTCTTAGAAAAACCATTTTTTAATTAATCAGTATACAGTAACATATTTATTTTATTCTCAACATACGGGATATACTTTCAAATATTTACAAATATACGTAATATTAACAGGTTATCACTTTTTAAAGTTACAGTAATGGTCTCTGTCGTTTGCGTTAATTTTCATCGTTAGTTCTTTCACATTTTTTCACTTAAAAAAGTTACAGCAATGGTCTCTGTGGTTTGCTTCGACTTTCACCTTTTTTATATATGGTTTTATAGACATTTTTATATACATTTTTATGCACATTTTTATACACGCTTTTATACACATTTTTTACACACGTTTTTACACGCTTTTTATACATGTTTTTTACACACTTTTTTTACACAAATTTTGTACATGTTTTTTACACACGTTTTTATATACGTTTTTTTACATGTTTTTACACACATTTTTATATACGTTTTTACATGTTTTTCTACACGTTTTTTACACGATATTATGCACTTTTTTATACACGGTTTTAAATACGTTTTTATATACGTTTTTTACAAGTTTTTATGCACGTTTTTATACACGTTTTTCACAAGTTTTTATACACATTCTTTACACACGTTTTTATATACATTTTTTACACGATTTAATGCATGCTTTTATACACGCTTTTATATATGTTTTTTACACGTTTTTTTACATATTTTTATACACTCTTAAAAAAATATTATTAAAAACGTGTAAAAAACTGTGTTAAAAAGCGTATATAAAACCATGTATTAAATTTTGCATAAATAGTGTAAAAAATGTGTATAAAAACGTGTATAAAGACATGTAAAAACCGTATATAAAAATGTGTGTAAAAACGTGTAAAAAATGTATATAAAGACATGTGTAAAAAACGTGTACAAAACGTATATAAAAATGTGTGTAAAAATGTATATAAAAAGTGTAAAAAACGTGTATAAAAATGTGTTAAAAAACGTGTAATAAACGTATATAAAAAAGATGAAAGTCAAAGGACTAACGGTGAAAGTCAAACCAAACAACATAGACCATTACTATAACTTTTTTAAGTGAAAAAATATCAAAGGACCAAGTTGAAAGTCAACGCAAAAGACATGGACCATTATTGAAACTTTTTAAAGTGGTAACCTGTCAATATTACGTATATTGGTAAGTATTTGAAAGTATATTATGTATGTTGATAATAAAATAAGTATGTTACGTATATTGGTTACTTTGAGAAAGTTAGTTACGTATATTTAGCATTCACCCTTTCTTAAAACTTAAAATTACGTATATATCTAATTTAAATTTATAATTTAATATAGACCTTTCTCAATGCTTAAAAATTGCACATTTATCCAACTTAAATTTAAAATTGCATATATCTCGTTTATAAACTTTTGTAATTACATATATACCATTTTTATACATTTGTAATTGCATATAAATCATTTCTAAACCTTTAACATGTCATATATCTTATACTACTTTATAAAGGGTTTGGGACTTTCTAAATAAAGAAGTTTTAAAAAATTTAAGACCAAAAAAATTTCTTTAATTGGAAATTGAAATTAACAACCTAACATTCAAATGTAAATTAAATGTCTTTAATTGTGACAACTTTAATTTCATAAAACACATTAACTTGTGAGTTGTAACAGCCCATTTAATCTATCATCATCACATCACGTAGTAAATTTTTTGATGGATTAGTAATTGGACTATCTGAAAATCTGGACCACGGGCTTATCCAAATATACATAGCCGGTAGTTTTATCTCTAAAAGTTATGGTAAATATGTTGATGGATTAGTAGTTTAGTCATTTTATTTGAAGTTTTATTTGTAATGTTCTTAAATGTATTTGAATTATTATGTAATGGTTGAAAAAGAAAGTTAAAAAAAATGTCAGTCGCCTTATTGTGCTTAAAATGTCACATGAAAAGCATTTGTTTGCCATAAAAATGGTCATCGGGTACCCGCCGCTGCATTGCGCGGATACCCTTCTAGTATTAAAATAATTATTTAATATAATTTTAAATAGCAACAATTTTAGAACCGATAGCATGTATTATATACTTTTTGTTCTAAAATAAATGTCTACTTTGTATATGCCTACAATTTTAGAAAAAGCCGCTAACTACATTTCTCACCAATCAAACATTATTTCCACCCGCTAAACTCATTTTTGATTGATTGAAATATGAAAATTGACATTTATTTTGAGACATCACAAAATCCAATAAATGAACATTTATTTTATGACATGGTAAGTATATACTATTCGAACCGATAGCATAAGTGTAGTGCCCTTGGGCTGCTTAGTTGGGGTTTTTCCCTCCCCCGTGGTTCCCAGACTCCATCGGTCGCTAGTCCTTTAAGCCCACCGCACACTGCCCAATTGGATGTCACTGTGGGTAAGGTAAAGGGCTAGCCGTCCCGTTGAATGTAAAAAAAAAAAAAAAAAAAAAAAAAAAAAAATGACCAAATTCGTCTCGTCGTTTTCAATGGCCCTAGACAATGTCAAAAAATAGGTCTTATTACACTTTTAAAATAAAATAAAATTGCATATAAATTTGAATTGCATGACCATATAACATATTTATATGAACAAGTAAAAATAATGTGGCTCCTTTTTGTAGTTGACATATAAAGCGGATAAAGTGAGAACCATAAAACACACTTAATGGCTTTATATAAAAAGCAATCAAATCCCATTTCTACATGTTATGATCTTATGAGTCAAAATATCTTGAATTTTCGAAAACCTAAACCTGGTTGTAATGGTCAAAGAATCAAAGTATAACAAGAAGAAAAATAAAAATTGTTGTTAGGGATGATATAACCCAGATTTTACAATATAATGTGAATAAGGGCGCGTTCAAATGAGATGGTAAAATTTGATGAGAACACGAGAAAAGATCCTAGCCATCCATTTAATTCCTCGTCTTTTAGATTTAATGGCTAAGATTAATTTACAATTTGCACCAACTATATACTAAATAAGGGTATTTTGTAATTAAAATCCTCACACCTTATATATATAAAACACATACATTTCTCACACTTGGAGGTGAAATACAATAAGATTCTCTCTCATCCAAGTACCTTCATAACCACCCCCATAACCACCGTTCAAACCACCGCCATTACCACTGTTCAAACCATCACTATAACTACCATTCAAACCACCACGTGAAATTTTAGTAAGAGTATCTTCGCGTATGAAAATATAAGAGATGTTTTTCTTCGTGTGAAAAGATAAGAGATATTTTTCTTCGCGCGTGAAAAGTTTAGTAATAGTATCTTCGTGCGTGAAAAATTTTAGTAAGAGCATCTACGCGCGTGAAAATATAAGAGATATTTTTCTTCGCATGCGAAAATATAAGAGATATTTTTCTTCGCGCGTGAAAATTTAGTAAGAGCATCTTCGCGTGTGCAAATATAAGAGATATTTTTCTTCGCGTGTGAGAAGTTTAGTAATAGTATTTTAGTGCGTGAAAATATAGGAGATATTTTTCTTCGCGCGTGAAGAGAAAAAGGAAGAGTAAAGGTTAGTGGGGATATGGGTAGTTCGCACCACATGATTCATAAAAAAGCCTGTCAGGGGCATATTTGTGCTCTCGTGACCCATTAGCCCATATTAGTGACCATCATGCTAACTTATATCTATAGACAACTAGTGTTGAGCATCTTGAAAGTTTTTACGGAGTATATTGTTAATTTCAGGGATAGTTTATTCGTAATGGTGTTTGAATCTAGTCGTGGGCTCACTCAATATAAACTCGTAAAAACTGTACAAGCTTGTGCCTAACTAAAAAAACACGCTTTATGAATGTCTGGTACTGATTAACACACTCTACATCTACAACATTATCTACATTTGGTTGTGGATGGATGTTCTCATTTTATCTCTAGTAGACCATCTCTATGACCGATAGACCTTTTGTTGGAATCACTCCTAAACTATATTTCAAGTGTTTGTAATTAACATGTAATATGTTGCTTAATTAGGCTTTTAAGTTAGTATAAATGGCAAGGCTTATGTAGAAATCCCATAAGCCTTGGCCCAAGCCCAATAAGGAAAGGAAGGGAACTTGTGTGTTGCGCTAGTTCCTTCCTATAAATAATATTGTAAACTCCCATTTGGGAGTTGGTTGTTCACTTTACACATTTATCCTACGCATATCCTTTCTTATTCATTCGTGTGTGGGTGTTTAGTGTTCATCCGATCTCTCCTTCATCTCTTTCTTACATATTGATGCTTGTGTTACAATATGGTGACCTAACAGTGGTATCATTCGCCATCTAGTTGGGTGAAAAAACTCTTGTTTTTGAAGTTTTTAAACTATACGCGTGGGTTTCGGTTCTAAACTTTTCAAACGCATAAAAGCTCAAATTTTTACACGATCAAACTCAAGATTCTTGTATTTTAAGGTTTATTTAGTGTTAAAGTTTAAGTTTTTAGCATCAAGTTTGAAACTTTATGTGTGTAGAAGTGGTTTTAAGCTTGAATTGATTCGTATAGTCTTTTCTACGCATAAGGTGAAAAGCTGTTTTGGATCATCAAGTTTTATACTTTTGTGTTATTTTGGTGATTTTGAAGCTACTTCATCCAACAAATCAGGTTTCTAAACGTTTTTGTGCTTAAAAATCAATTTTGGTTACATTTGGTACTTCCTACGCATAGTAAAACCCTAGTTTTACTCGTAAGCATTCAAAGTCTACGCGTAAGCTCTTCATCGTTTGATCTTCAGTGCTATTGGTTTACTCAGTGTTTTCTTGCTTGGATAAGCCTGAAAACACTTTGACTTTGGATATCTTTTACACTGGTATAAGTGTAAAGGATTTTTGGGCAAAACCCTAGTTTTACGCATAAGCTAGATCTTACGCGTAGAATTATTTACGCCTAAGAATTTTCTTACGCCTAATCCTGTCTTACGCATAAGCTAATCTTATACATAAGGATTCTACTACTAAGCCTTTGGTTTACGCCTAAGCTAAGTTTTCCTCAAGTCTACGCGTAAGCTCTATTGTTACGCGTAAGTTGGTTTTCTACGCATAAGGTACTCTCTTCGCTTAAGCTAGTTTCTACGCATAAGGTTACTTCATCAACATAGTTTCATTCGACTACAAAGATCCATCATCAACACAAGTTTTTAGGATGTCTCAACCACCATACTCTAGCTACTTTCCTCATATGTATCCTCAACAACAACAACATCAACAACTCTATCAACAATATCCTCCACCATCACCACAACAAATGTAACAACTTCAACAACAATTTCCTCAAGGAGCAATTCCACCACAAATGATTCAACCGCCACCTAGTCTAAAAGTACAACCTTACACAAACTTTCAAAATCAGCATCCATCCAAGTATGCTATGAAGGAACCGTCTTGGTTTGCAAAGATGTGTGAAGCTTTAAGTAGCCAACAATCCATTCATGAAGCTGGATCACTTGATAGACCTCCAATGCTCACTCCCGGTAACTATGATCAATGGGTGATAAGGTTCTTTAGGTTTTGTGATCTAAAGAAGCCACATGGAAAGTTCTTGAAGAAGGTCATCCTTGAAGGTCCATTTCAGATGCCTACCATCACTGTACCCGGAGATCCGAATGCTAATCCACCAAGAGATGATCTCACCAACGTTGTCGGTCTTAATGAACTTACTACTGACCAACTTCTACACTTGGAAGCCGATGAACTTGCAATGCAATATATCCTTTTGGGATTACCCAATCCGATACTTCGAAGTGTGGATGCTCAGAAGACTGCTAAAGCAATGTGGGAACACATTCATCTTCTAATGGAAGGCACATAACTCAATCAAGAAGACATGGAATCCAAAATCTACTTAGCATATGAACACTTCATGATTGAACCAGGGGAGACATTAGAGTCATATCATCATCGATTCTCAGATATCGTCAATGACTTGGAAAAACATAACATCATTATGCTAAGAATTGCAGTCAACACTAAGTTCCTTAGTAGTCTTGGTCCTGATTAGGAAAAGTATGTTATTTTCATCCGTCAAGCGAAGAACCTTCATCATGCTACATACGGATTGTTGTACGACTATGTGAAGCCCCACCAAAAGGAAGTTGACAAAGAAAGGATCATCCGTGGAGTCCCTGCTTCGCTTTCACTCCCGGATAATCAAACTTTAGCTTTGTGGGCTCAAGCTTGTTATCCTCAATTCCCGACCTTACAAACTGTCTTCACAAATCCCCTAAAACCAACTGCTCAGATCACACCATATGATTCCTCACACGAAACTCAACTGGTTCCATTCACCAACAACAATGATCAAGCACTTTACAGTGAATCTAATGAGGATGCATAAGCTTTCGATGCATTGGAAGAAGGGTTTGTCATGATTGCTAGAGCCTTCGGTCGATATTCTAACAAATCCAACAATCACATTCGAACCTCATCTAACACAAGGAATCAGGTTGTTGTTAACAATGGACGTGTTGAAGTTCAGAATCGTGGAAATGTTCGTCAGATGGGTAGTGGTCAAGGGTTTAATGCTAATGAAAGGTATAACATGGTTGCTCCACAACAACGGGCTCATTTGGTTGATCAAGGAAATGCTCAGACTGGGGTTAATGGTCTTCGTTGTTATAACTGTAATGAGAAGGGTCATCTGGCTAATGCATGCCCAAAGCCGAGGACAAGAGGCAGCGCTTATCACAAAGAGGCTTTACTCTTGGCACTCAAGGATGAAGCTGGTGGAACTCTAACCAACAAGGAACAGAGCTTCATGGCAAATGCAGATTCTGATGATGACATGGAGGACTTGCAGGCTAATGCAGCTGTGGTGTTAATGGCAAACATGCAAGAACTACACATGAGTGACACAGGCCCAGTGTATGACACTGACGGCTTGTCTCAGGTACCAGATCAAACTATACTCATTTCTGATCAGCTATCTCTGCCAACATCTGCATCCGACAAGGATCAGAGTGTTCAACATGAGCCGTCTACATCTCATTCAGACGCTAATCAAATAGATCCCGTCATTATATTTGACGATCAAGATGAACTTTTGGTTAATATTGATAATCAAGTTGACTCCGTGGTTATACTTGAGGATCTAAATAATGACCATGTTGCGACTCACGTTGAACAAACTGAACCTGTGTCTAATCCAGATATTGAGCTCATGACCTTAATTAAAGACCAAAAATCTCGAATGGAAAAATGCAAAGACATCAATCAAAAATTACACGCTAAAATTGCACTGTTAACTAAGGACAATGAATGCTTAAAATTCCAACTCAACATTTTTCAAACAAAAGAAAAACGTGAAAAAGGTTTTGAAGTCGCATTTGCTAAATCATACCAAAATGAAAAATATTTGGAAAAACAGATATGTGATCTAGTTGCATCCAAGAATGCCTTGTTGTCTCAAATAGAACAACTGAAATATGATCATAAACAACAACTTAACGCTCTCACTTCGGAAACTCAAAAAGCCAAGTCTGAGTTGTTAACTTGTCAAAAACAGTTCTGTGAGTACAAAAAGCATTCAAGGAAACAAATAGATGACTATCTTGAAGAAATTGTCGACTTACAAAACAAAATCAAAGAGTTTCGAAATGTTATCTATAAACATGGTGAGTCAATCTCAACTATTCAAAAGTTTACTTTTAAACCAAATCCAAATGGATATGGACCGAATCTTGCTGATTACAAACCTAAGTTTTCACATAGAGCATTCAAACCAAATCCTCAAGTTTACAGTGCAAAACACAGAATTGATGATTCCATTATGAGTGTTGTTGAATATAATCGCATGGAGGAATTTGATGCAGATGACGAGAGTCGGTCAAAAATAGAAAATATTGTTTATAACAAACCATTTAACTATTCTAAAGCCATAACTTTCGTCACACAACAGGACAATTCTAACACACCTTGGGTTATCACACCTACTTCTGAGTCTTCAAATGTTGGTTCCCAACCCAATACTGCACAAATTAATGGTCCTTTACCTTCACTCAATGAAGTAAAAACATTACCCGAACAATGTCAAATTCTTAAATATTTTGAAACATTCATATCGGACATCAAACTTTTGGAACGAGAAATTGAGATCAATTCTGAAATAAAAGTTGAACATTTTCAATCGCCTCTTGCGCGAGCACAGAGAGATATTTTTCAGAAAAGAATTTTACCTCATGTCCGAAATTTGAAAATGTGTGCAATATATTGGGAAAGGGATTTTCACAAGGAGCTTGGACTTATGAAAACAGTTTTCGAGAAAACAGAAACATCAATTTCTAATACTAAACGGAAAAAGAAAATGTTAAGAAAAGATGTTGATCGACTATTGGAAGATGTTATATGTGCTGATACCATGAATGTTGTGTTATTACATTCTGTTGCATATGCATTTGATTATATTACTGCTGATTCTGTTGAAAATGTTGAGAATACCGATAATGTGTCACAAATCAAATCTTTAAAAGTTGAAAATGAGCGATTGTTAAACGAGCTTTCAAATGCAAAACGTCGTCTTCAATGGTGTCAAGAAGATTGTCAAAATCGTGAACTCGCTTTGCAAAACAAAATCAACCAGTTACATACAAAAACTCTTAATCCAAAACTTGAGCAACTGGATGATGAAAACGTGTCTTTGAAGTGTCAAATTTCAAAATATGAACAAGAAATTTCAAAAGTCAAAAACGAATACGGTGTCATATTTGATTTACTCAAAAAGACTCGTGTTCAACCGTCAAAAGATGTTGATGATCATCTTGCATATACCAAAGATGTTTTATGACAAAATGGAAATACTCGCTCTGAAAATCTAGATTTGTTACACACTATCCATGATCTAAAAGCAGAGTTGGTAAAACTTAAGCAAGATAGGAATAGTAACACAAATGTAATTGCACCAGGAATTCTTAGACTGCCTAATGACACATCACAAGAAACTAATGTGCTTCCCTCTACTGAAACAGGAATAGTTGCCTCTTTTCCCAACGCTAGCACTTCACAGCTTAAGAGCACATCAAGGAAGAATAGGAAGTTGCGACGTAAGAAAAGAACAATAAAGACCTCTGAAGTAGAAGAACACCTTAGGATTTTGAATAAGACTCAAGTTGCACCCACTTTAGACATTGCGTTAGACAAATGTAATAGCAAAAGTGATGTAATGAATGCTGAACCTTTAAGTACTTTAAATGCTATCTTTGAAGCTTCTTGTGTTGGTTGTCGTAAAAGCATGTTTTCTGGTTGTCATGACAAATGTGTGGCTAATGCTATCTTATCTCGTAAGTGGAATAATAGAAAACGGAATACCTCTAGGCCCACTAATGCTTCTAAGTCTGTGCTAGGTAAACCTCCCTCTAGGGTTCCGTCTACGATCATTGATGTACCCATAGTAACCCCTTCACCTCCTAGGAAGAACTTATCACCTAGTGTATTCACTAAGACCAAAGCTAAGACTAGTTGGAGATGGCAGAAATGGTTACATAATACACTTGGCTTTAAATGGACACCTAATATCATAAACATGTGTGTTTCACCTATAACTGCATCGGAACCCTCTAACTCTTCAGGTTTCACATCTACTTCTATTCCATCTGTGTCGTCTGTGTGTAATGTAGGTCATACAGATCATCCTTTGGGTTGTTGATAGCGGATGTTCTCGACACATGACATGCAATCTTAAACTGTTATCAAACTTTGTTTCAAAGTTCATTGGCACTGTCAGATTCGGGAATGATCACTTCGCGGCTATCATGGGCTTTGGAGATTACATCAATGGAAACATCGAAATTAGCAGAGTTTATTATGTGGAAGGTCTCGGTCACAATCTCTTTTCAGTCGGTCAATTTTGTGATGGAGATTTGGAAGTTGCTTTTAGGGAGAAAACTTGTTTCATTCGTGATCTACAAGGAAACGATCTTATGTTTGGTCAACGCACATCAAGTCTTTACACAATCTCAATGCATGACATGATTGCTTCATCTCCCATTTGTCTACTTTCAAAGGCAACATCTACAAAATCATGGCTATGGCACCGCCGTCTCTCACATCTAAACTTTCAAACCATAACCAACCTTGCACGTTTCAAACTTGTTGAAGGTCTCCCACGATTTAGGTATTCTAAAGATCATTTATGCTCAGCTTGTGAACAAGGAAAAAGCACTCGTGCTCATTTTTCTTCAAAGGTGGAACACAGCTCTCAGCATGTGCTTCATCTTCTTCACATGGATTTGTGTGGTCCGATGCGTGTGCAGACGATTAACGGCAAATGCTACATTTTGGTAATTGTTGATGACTACTCAAGATGGACTTGGATTTACTTTCTTTGAAGTAAAGATCAAGCTCCAAAGATGATCATCACCTTTCTCATGAAAATTCAAGTTCAGCTCCGGAACACAGTCAGACAAATCAGAACAGACAAAGGAACTGAATTTGTGAATCAAACTCTTCGTGCATATTATGAGAAAGTGGGAATTGAGCATCAAACATCAATTGCACGCACACCAGAACAAAACGGAGTTGTTGAAAGATGAAACCGTACGTTAGTGGAAGCTGCAAGAACAATGTTAATTAATGCTAAACTTCCAGATTACTTGTGGGCTGAAGCCATGTCAACTGCATGCTATACTCAGAACCGTTCAATGATTACCAAACGCCACAACAAAACACCTTACGAGCTTATCCACAAACACAAACCGAATCTCAAACACTTTTATGTCTTTGGATCCCTTTGCTATCCAAATAATGATCGTGATGATTTTGGAAAGCTCAAGGCTAAAGCTGACATTGGAGTATTTGTTGGATACTATGAAAATTCTAAAGGCTACCGGATCTGGAATCGTCGTACAAGGGAGATTATGGAAATGATTCATGCCAATTTCGATGAGCTTACAGAAATGGCTTCTGAGCAAAACAGCTTGGAACCCGGACATAACCGTCTAAACTTCCCCCAAACCCCATCATTAGCTGAACTAAGCGTTCAGCTTACTCGTCAACAAATGGAACAGCTATTTGCTCCTCTGTTTAGTGATGATATTGATCAACGTGCTCCAGATGTATCAAATGTTTCTGCTGCTCAACCTGATAATAATCCAATACTTGATACACCTGAAACAATAACAACTGTTGAAGAAGCACCTCCAATTGATTCTACAACAACAGCCGAACAAACTGCTTCTAATGACACTGATCCAACTGATGATATTCTGAACAATGAAGTACCCCCACCTGCAGATTATGATCCAAATGCGTTCTTCAACCCTTTTGCAAATGAAACTGCCACTTCTGATGTTGCGGAATCATCTACAAGTCATTTGAATCCTCCTAATCTGCAGAATGTATATTAACATCAACCCTCCACACATCGTTGGACTAAAGACCATCCTCTTGTGAACATCATTGGAAACCCGAATAAACCAATCTTAACTAGACAACGCCTTCAGACTGACGGTGAACATTGCATTTATGCACTTACCGTTTGCCAATCTGAACCCAAAAACATTATAGAAGCAATGACTTATGACAACTGGATTGAATCCATGCAAGAAGAACTTAATCAGTTTAAACGTCTTGAAGTATGGGAATTGGTTGAAAACCAACAGGGGTCTATGTTATTGGTCTGAAATGGATTTGGAAGAACAAGTTAGATGCTGACGGTACGGTTATCAGAAATAAGTCACGTCTGGTGGCTAAGGGTTATAGACAAGAAGAGGGGATTTATTTCGAGGAATCATTCGCACCGGTTGCTCGACTTGAGGCTGTACGGATTTTTCTGGCATTTGTGGCTCACATGCACATCACGGTCTTTCAGATGGATGTCAAAACCGCTTTTCTGAATGGACAACTGAAGGAAACGGTATATGTTAGTCAGCCGGAAGGATTTGTTAATCTAGAGTTCCCAAATCATGTCTTCAAACTGAAAAAGGCTCTATACGGTCTCAAACAAGCTCCTCGGGCGTGGTATGATAAGTTATCATCCTTTCTCATTGCTAATAATTTCATTAAAGGATCGGTCGACCCAACACTTTTCATACAATATCACGGGGAACACATTTTAATCGTTCAAATTTATGTGGATGACATCATTTTTGGGTCAACACATCTAAGGTACTCAAACGCTTTTTCAAAACTCATGAAGAAATATTTTGAAATGTCCATGATGGGTGAACTTACATTCTTTCTAGGACTGCAAGTTCATCAATCACCCCGTGGTATTTTCCTTAATCAGTCCAAATATGCTCTTGAAATTTTAAACAAACATGGAATGCAAAGTTGTGACACCTATGCCACACCAATGGTACATACCAAGAAACTGGACGCTGATTTGCATGAGAAATTGGTTGACCCTACCAAATACCGAAGTATCATTGGGTCCCTCATGTATCTAACAGCCAGTAGACCTGACATTGTTTTTGCTATATATCTTTGCTCCCGTTATCAGTCGAGACCAACTGAAACTCACCTCTCTGAGGCTAAATGAATCCTCCGATACATTAAGGGAACCATTAATTTGGGACTCTAGTATCCGAAGGATTCTGGTTTTGAACTAATAGCTTTTTCAGACGCTGATCACGCAGGTTGCTTAGATTCTCGGAAAAGTACTTCAGGTGCTCTACAATTTCTTGGTGATAAACTGGTATCATGGCAATAGAAGAAGCAGGATTGTACATCGCTGTCCTCAACCGAAGCATAATATGTAGCCATGTCGGCGTGTTGTGCTCAAGTCATTTGGATGAGAACACAACTCAAAGACTATGGTTACGTATTTGACAGAATCCCGATGTACTGCGACAATCGAAGTGCTATTGCAATCTCGTGCAACTCCGTCCAACATTCGAAGTCCAAGCACATCGATCTTCGATACCATTTCATAAAGGAGCATGTGGAAAAGGGTACTTTTGAATTATATTTTGTGGGTACTGAATATCAACTGGCAAATCTTCTCACCAAAGCCTCAGCTCCTGCTAGGTTTACTCAGTTGGTCCACCGGATAGGTATGAGGTGTTTGACTCCAGAGGAACTGGACGAACTTTTAAAACAATCTTGAAACCAGTCGAATACCAAAACCTCTTTTGTAAATAAATTTTTCAAAAACAAAAATAGAAAAATATAAAATCTTATAAAATACAAAAATATTCTTCTATCTAATTTCTTTCAAACATTGCAAGTACAAAACTTCCGTCAACACTTTGTTCTATCAAAATTTTCACAATTTTCCCAAACAAGTGTTGAGGGGGAGAAAGTAAAATATTTTATGTTTCATAAAACCTTGTACTTGCATGTTACCCAGAACCGATTGTATCTTTGATAATGGTGGATACGTTTCTTGTTTCTTGACACTCCTCGGACCCAAATTTGTAAAATTTATCTATTTTAAAAGTCGAGGGGGAGTGTCGTTAAGTTTCTTTCCAAATATCATGCGTTACATAACCAAAATGGAAGTTATGGGCTACGGATGAAAATGGTTAAGGTGGAGGGGCCAAAGTTGTCAAATGCTTAAATTTATTTTTTCAAAACTCTTCCACCTAATCTCTTTACCACATTATTTTCACTCATTTATTACCACAACCACCTCATCCTACGCCTATAATCAAACCTTCAAATCCGTGCTTTAAACTCCAAATTTGTAAGTGTGTTAAGCTTCATTGTGTGTTTCTAAACTATGGTTTTTAATGGCATACTAAACCAACGGTTAGATTTTAAACTACGCGTGATTATGTGTTCTACGCGTAAACGTATGATCATATGATCATGTGTGATTGTTTGTTGTGAAATAAGTGTGTTAAACGTTGTTAATATCAATTCTAAAACTATTTCCAACAACAAAATCAACCCAGAAACTTCATTCAATCATTTTCAAAATTTAGGGTTTATGCGTGGTTTTTGGTATTATTTATTGTGAGTGTTTCTGTGTAATTAGTTGCTTGAGAGATGATTGTTACATGTTTAATTAACCTAAACCAACCTTGTATCATGCCCAGAAACACTAAATTTGGTTAAATTGAGATTTAGGGTTTATGTCTCGTAGAATTGGGGATTTGTGATTCATAAGGTGTTTGATGTTATAACTTGTTGAAAACGTCTCTTTAGGCTTCTAAGACATTCCAGAAATCTTTTGGTACAATTTCTATGGCTAGATTTCTTATTCGTAAGATTTGAAACTTTAGGGTTTTAGTTTACGCCTAAGGAAAAACCTACGCGTAACCATCATAAAATGTGATAACTTGTGATCTTGATAGAGGTTGAATAATGTGTTAATGGATATGTTATGATGAATTTATTTCAGGTTATTACGCGTGCAAAATCAGAATGAAGGTTAAAATGGAACTCTAGGCATAAGGATCATCTTACGCGTAGAAGGTTACACGTAAGAGAAATCTTACGCGTAACTCTTACGCGTAAGGTTCTACATGGGGACTACGCGTATCCTGTGAAGGATATGCGTAAACTTGAGTCTTACGCATAAGGTTCACTCTTACGAGTAAACCTTACGCATAAGCTCCCACATACGCTTACGCGTAAGCTTTATGCCAATAGCTCTTTTCCTACGCGTAATATTTCTTACGTGTAAGAAGAGTTCCTACGCATAAGCTTATGACTACGCGTATGGACACAACTGTTTACGCATAAGCTTGTAACTTTACGCTTAAGCCTTATTTTAACCATAATTGTGAATTGTTACACGTACAAACTTGTAAATAAATAACTCATAACGTCACGAAACTAAAATGTCACTAATAAGCTATAATGGTTAAAATGTTGTGTGAATGAGTGAAAATTTGGACTTTAAAATTCAAAATTAATAAACTCACGAAACTTATCACGACTACTTTGGACTATTGAACAAACAAGTGACATTGGACTCGTAACTTTCATTAACATAAAATATTCAATAATTGGACAATTAAAATCAACTTTTGACTAACGTAATGTCTTTCGATATGTTGGTTCTTTTGGCTCAATATCTTTCAGATCACAATATGGATGTCACAATGGAAAATGTTAACGCACCAAACGTACTCACAATGGAAGATATTTTCCCTACCGGTTACAACATGAAGATTGGAAAGAATAACCTCAAAGTGGACTTTGATAACTTCACATGCTCTGAGTCTTTATGCCGTCTTGCTGTGGATATTCTGAAGACTCATCCTTACCACAACATGCTTACTAACTCAACAACTGTATCAGTAATCTATATCCATCAGTTCTGGCACATAATGAAGAAAGTTGATGGTCAAGATGCTGTCACGGTGACTCTCAACAACAAACAAGTCACCGTCACTGTTGCTGATTTAAGAGCAAATCTCCTACTCCCTGCTATCCAGCCTGCTGAATATGTTGCTACTCCATCAGAAGAGGCTACACTCCAATTCATGGTCGATATTGGCTATGATGAAGCTGCTGGGATCATTACTAAACATTCTTTGGTCGATTTGAAGAACATCCCTTAGCCATGGAGAACATTATACATCATGATTTGTTGGGAATTAAGGTAATCTACTGATTCTGCCGAAGTGATTCTGATTCTGCCGAAGAAGAAATGATTCTGCCGAAGAAGCATGGATGCTACCGAAGTTATACTTCAGCAGAAGTGATAAAGCAGATAGTGTGTTGCTGCTGAAAGTGGGAACCACGTAGGAGAGATAAGCTCACTTTAGAGTAAAAGTCAGCGCCGTATGTATAGGTTGGCGCCGTATTATGTAGAGCTTATCAGAATAAACAAAATGATTAACAAAACAATATGATTAGTTGCATGCTTGTCTAGTTGCATGCTTAGTCTAGTTTTGTAGTAGAAGCGTAATTTGTCAACGCTCATTAGGGTTTCTTGCCTATATAAGAAACCATATTAGATTGTAATAGAAAAGGCTTTTAAAAGTTTCTTTCAAATCTTGTATTTCATTCGAAACATAGAGTTTCTATAATCAAAGATCCATAGAGGATCAAGAGAGTTCTTAGTTATTATAACTTGTATTTATTTTCCGCTACAATACCAAGTTGTAGAGATCTTCTATTAGTTTGCTTGTGATTACATTGGCAATACTAACGATCTCCGAGTGCTTAAAGATCTATCAAGGTCTTTGTTTCTATCAAGTGGTATCAGAGCCTCGGGAAGTCTCTACGATACTAAGAACCATTCTCACCTCCATTCAATCAAACTTTCATTCACCATGCCTGGATCCGATAATGAAACCGAAACCACCAATACAAACAACACCAACACCACTTCCATGCAACAACTCAGTCTCTCAAATAGTAATGGCAAATTTCCTTATTTGAAAAGGGAAGAATATGATCTCTGGACTATGAAAATGGAAAACTGGATTTCCAATATTGATTGGAATCTGTGGGAGGTGGTAAAGAAAGGGAACAGTTTAAAGAAGATGATTCCTGACAGGGATGGGAAGTTTATCCTGGCTCCACCAAAAACTGCTGAAGAAGTGCTGGCCATGCAGAGAGAGCATAAGGTGAAGACTATTCTGCTTCAAGCCATACCTGAAGATCATCTATGTGACTTTCACCATATGGATGATGCTAAAGACATATGGATGGCTCTCAAAGCAAGGTTCGGTGGAAATGAAGAATCAAAGAGAATGAGGAAGTCCATGTTAAGACAACAGTTTCAGGACTTCAACATATCAGAAGAAGAAGGTATCCACAAGGGATACGACAGGTTCCACAGGATCTTGAGCCAGCTGAATCAGCTGAATGCTAAACCAGATAATGAAGATTGCAACTCAAAGTTCTTGCGATCCTTACCGCCATCATGGTTGCATGTTAGTATTGCACTTAAGGCTAAAGGAGGGTTGGACATGCTCACTTTTGATGAGCTCTATAACAGACTCAGAACCCTTGAACCTGATGTCAGGACTCCCTTCCGTACATCTTCTTCTGGCCATGCAGCTTTTGTTGGGACATCTCATTCCAACATGATGATGCAAGCTCCTAGTTCCAACTATTTTCCATCATCTCCGAGCTCCAACTACTTTCCATCATCATCCTCAGTCCCCCCTCCACCACATAACCCTCGTCCCACTCCACCTAGTTCTCAAGCTAGGTCAAGTAGTGTGATGGAGGATGTTCTTCATTCGTTTGTTGCTGACTATGATACTCAGCAGTATCTTGCTTATGAAGACTTTGATCAGGTGGACCCTCTTGAAATGGAGGAAATGAAGCTGAAAATGCAGGTGGCTTTGCTGTCAGTGGACATCAAAAGGTTTGAAGAGAAGGCTGGAAGGAAGTTTGTTTTCAAAGGAAAAGAACCAGCTCGTTTTGATAGGGGGAAAGTCAGGTGCTACTCTTGTCATCAGATGGGGCATTTTTCTAGAGAATGCAAGGACAGAAAGAATGGAGATGGAGCCAAATATCTCTCCTATCAGCAGAAACAGCAGGAAGCTGGAGCTTCAGCAGCTCTCCTCACCATGGATGAACAGGTTAACTGGACTACACATGAACCTGTTAATGAGGAAGCTCATAATGCTGACAAGCTTGGACTGCTTGCAAGGTGCACTTCGGATGAAAGGCATGATCAGTTTGCCTTAATGGGACTATCTCAGGTACACAATTGTATATTTGGCTGTAGTCTTAGATACAATGAACTTAAGGAAGAATTTGATGCTATGAAACCTAAGTTTGATGCATGTTATATTGATAATGAAGCTCATAAACTTGCATTAAAAACTGTAGAAAGACAAAAAGTTTGGTTTTAGAAGAATCAAATAGCTTATGAAGAAAAGATAAAATTGTTACAGTTTGATCTAGAAGTTGCAAATAATTACTTAAAACTGTCTGAGAAAGCAAAGGATAAAGCTGTGTCTGAGAACCTAGAACTTAAGGCAAAACTAGCTGAGGAAATTGATAGAAATAATGAATGGCAAATGTCTGGTAAAAGCTTAAATAGAATCATCTATACTAGTCAATCTCAGACATGTCCTATAGGTTTAGGCTTTCAAAAATATGTAGGTCCAGAAGCTAAGTATGATGGCCGTAAACCTACATCAGCAGGGTTAGCTAATCCTATTAAAGGAGGAGAAATGCATGCTGTCCCTGGACCTATTAGAGGTGAATTTATGCCCACAGACCTCTCCATCACTGTTGACTTTGATGGATCACATCACCTATATGGCAAAAAGTCAAAAGACTTGCCAGACCCTGATACTTCATCTAATGATCTTGTCTCTTGCCCTGACAGTGACAATTCATCGGATCAAGGGTCTACTTCCTATGAAAGCTGTGATTCAAATGAGAAGTCTGACCTTCCCAAGCCTGAACCAACACCAAAGCCTGCACCCCAGTCTACTTATGAGCCTTCTAGGGAAGCTGCTGAGGAATCAACTTCCAAGACAGTTTCTCCTGAAGACTTGTCTTTTAAATCTTTGAATAATCAGTTTGTTAAAAACAATTCCTTGAATGTTTCTAATTTCAGTACTTCTTCATGTAATCAAACGTCTTCCTGTTTTAATAAATCTTCTAAGAAGAAGACCTGTTTTGTATGTGGAAGTAAAATTCATTTGATAAAGGATTGTGATTTTTATAAACAAAGATTGGGTGCATGTGCTACTGACCAGAAACACAAATCTAAATGGACCAATATTGCTAATATTCCACCTTATGTCCCACAAGCGGCTCATACTGACTCTCATTGGAGAAGTTCAGTTCCCAGATCTAATGTCCAACCAACGAGCCTATACTTTAAACATGGTTATTGGCCTGCATATGTTGACTCTATGTATGCTGGGAAGGGATATGGGAGCACTGCTGTGAAGCCCTCAGCAGGTTGTTCTTGGACTAGCAAGGGACCCAACTACCAATGGAGGACCAAGAACAATGGTGGATCCTCTAAAATCTTCATGCCCTACACCTGTGATCCACAAGGCAGGTTCAAGTCAGTAATGACTTGAGCCTCATCTAAATACTAACTGTTTGTATATATTTTTGTTATTGTTGTTTGTAGGATCATCCCCTTAAGCATAAGAATATTGGTATTGTGGATAGTGGTTGTTCCAGAAGCATGTCTGGAAACAGGGATATGATGCACAATTTTGTCCCTATAGAAGGAGGAGGCAATGTGACTTTTGGAGGAAGTGATGGTAGTATCACAGGGAAAGGCACCATAAAGACACCTCATCTAGATTTTGAAAATGTGTACTATGTTAAGGAACTTCAGCAATTCAACTTGTTCTCTGTTTCACAAATCTGTGACACTAAGAATAAAGTTCTCTTCACTGAGAATGAATGTCTTGTGCTGTCTAAAGACTTCATTCTCCCAGAAGAAACCTCAATTCTACTGAAGGTTCCTCGAACTCATAACTTATACACATTCAACCTTAATGAAGTACATCCAGGTGGTGACCTCACTTGTTTGGTGGCTAAAGCATCTCCAGATGAGTCCACAAAATGGCATAGGAGAATGGCGCATGTGAATTTCAAGACCATTAACAAACTTTCAAATATGAGTCTTGTTGAAGGTCTTCCCACCAAAGTATTCACAAATGATCACAATTGTGTCGCGTGCAACAAAGGAAAACAACACAGAGCTTCTTATAAAGCTATCAATGCTATGAGCATCATAACTGAACCTCTTCAGTTGCTTCACATGGATCTGTTTGGTCCAACTCAAGTCAGAAGCATTGATCATAAGTTCTTCTGTTTGGTAATCACTGATGGCTATAGCAGATTTTGTTAGGTTTTCTTTCTCAGAACCAAAGATGAAACATCTCAAGTGCTGACTGAATTCATCACTCTTGTTGAAAATCAGTTGAACAAAAAGGTTAAGGGTATTCGGTGTGATAATGGGACAGAGTTCAAAAATGCTATTCTTATAGAACTCTGTGGGTCAAAAGGCATAAAAAGGGACTATAGTAATCCAAGAACCCCACAACAAAATGGGGTGGCTGAAAGAAAGAATAGGACCTTAATAGAGGCTGCTAGATCCATGCTTGCAGACTCTAAACTGCCCACTATGTTCTGGACAGAAGCTGTTGGCACTGCCTGCTATGTGCTCAACAGGGTGTCCATTACCAGACCACAACTTAAAACCCCATATGAACTTCTCTTTGGGAAGGTTCCTGTCATTCACTACCTAAAACCTTTTGGTTGTCAAGTTACCATTCTGAACACCAGTGATCCATTGGGAAAGTTTGATGAAAAGGCTGATGATGGTTATATTGTGGGTTATTCAGCTCATAGTAAGGCCTACAGGGTGTATAATTTGCAAGCCAAGAAGATAGAAGAGACACTGAACCTGAGATTTTTGGAAGACAAGCATAATGTTCAAGGGCAGGGTCATTCATGGTCTTTTGACCTTGACTACTTAACTGACTCTTTGGGTTACACTAGACACTTGGCTAATCAAAATGCAGGTTCTCAAGCTTCTCCCACTGACAATGCAGGTCCCTTAAATGATGACTCTGAAAATGAGTTTGAAGATGATGAGCAACCCATACTTGTGCCTTCTTTCTCTCCTAACAATATTGCAGGTACCACCTCCAAGGATACTGCTGATTCGAGTGATGAAGATGACTCTCATTATGCTGAGGACCTTGCTAGGCTTCAGACTCAAGAATTTGCAGCAAAGCTTGAAGCAGAGAAACTGAAAGAAGGGGTAGCTAATGAAGGAGTCAGCAGAAACAACGTGTCTGCTGAAGTTGACTCTGTCACACCTTCCATCCCCAAATCTGCTGAAGGCTATGCTGTTCCTTCTCAAGTATCTTCAGACTTTGGTAAACCCTATACACGCTTTCCAACACCTTCAGATCTTGGAAATCATCAACCCAAAGCTGGCATCTTCACCTCACCCTCTTATGATGCTGAATTTGAACCAACCATCACTAATATTGACTCATCCATTGAAGTCAACCCCACTGCTACTTATAGGATCAACACTGCTCATCCTCAGTCCAACATCATAGGCGATCTTCTGGCACCTGTTAGAACTCGAAGAGCTATCACAAGTCCTCAATTTGGACAGATTGCTTTTCTCTCTTATGTCTCCAACCAACAAAGAGACAATCACACAGACTTCAAACATTGTCTGTTTGCTTGTTTTCTCTCTCAAGTGGAACCAACCAGCGTATCTCAAGCTCTTAATGATTCAAGTTGGTTAGAAGCAATGCAAGAAGAGATGCAACAATTTCACAACCAGCAGGTTTGGATTTTGGTTCCACTCCCTGATGGTAAATATGCCATTGGGACAAAGTGGGTTCTGAAGAATAAGAGAGATGCTCGGGGTGTTGTGATCAAAAACAAAGCAAGGTTAGTAGCACAAGGCTTCAGACAGGAGGAAGGAATTGATTATGATGAAGTGTTTGCCCCTGTTGCCAGAGTTGAAGCAATTCGCATTTTCTTGGCTTATGCTTCTTACATGGGCTTCATGGTGTATCAGATGGATGTCAAGGGTGCTTTTCTGTATGGAGAAATTGAAGAAGAAGTCTATGTCTCTCAACCCAAGGGATTTGAAGATCCTGATCACCCAAATCATGTTTACAAGGTTGTTAAAGCTCTCTATGGCTTACATCAGGCTCCAAGAGCTTGGTATGCTCGGCTTTCATCATTCCTGCTGAAGCATGGCTATAGGAGAGGTGCTATTGATAAAACTCTGTTCCTCAAGAAAAGTTACTCCGACATCATTCTGGTGCAAGTTTATGTGGACGACATTATCTTTGGCTCCACAAATGAAGCTTGGTGCAGGGAATTTGAGGAACTAATGAAGGGTGAATTTCAAATGAGTGCAATGGGAGAGCTTACTTTCTTTTTGGGTCTCCAGGTTCAGCAGAAACAGGATGGCATTTTTATCAGCCAAGATAAATATGTGAGGGACATTCTGCAGAAGTTTGGTATGGAAGGTGTTAGGACTGCCACAACACCTTATGAAGCTCCTAAGGCTAAAGCAAATAATGAACCAGATCTACCTGTGAATGTTCATCTATACAGGTCCATGATTGGTTCATTGATGTATTTGACAGCTTCAAGACCTGATATTACATTTGCAGTGAGTGTTTGTTCTCGACATCAAGTCACTCCTCTTGCTTCCCATCTCAATGCTGTCAAGAAGATCTTTAAGTACCTCAAAGGCCAACCTCTTTTAGGCCTTTGGTACCCAAAAGAATCTCCTTTCAAGTTAAGACAACAGTTTCAGGACTTCAACATATCAGAGTACGTTGCTGCTGCAAACTGCTGTGGACAGGTCCTTTGGATTCAGAATCAATTGCTGGACTATGGGTACAACTTTATGAACACTACAATTCATATAGATAATCAAAGTACCATTTGCATAGTCAAAAATCCAGTTTTTCACAGCCGAACGAAACACATTGAAATCAGGCACCACTTTATAAGAGATGCTTATGAAAAACATTTGATAAAAGTGGCAAAAATCCATACTGATGATAATGTGGCAGACCTTTTAACAAAAGCATTTGATGGACCAAGGTTTCAACACCTCGTGGTCAATATTGGCATGCTAAACCCTTGACTGCATAGTTTAAGGGGAGGCATAGGCCTCAGGGGAGGCATATGCCTCAGGGGAGGATTTATGCAAACTCTGCAGATTTTTGTTTGTTTTCTGCAGATTTTTGTTTGGTTTTATATCTTAGTTTGTTTTGCTAACACTAACTACTAATATTTCTCTAGTTTATTTGTTTTTGTTATTGTGTTTGTTTAGTTTGTTTGTGTGCAGTTGTCTGTACTGCTGATTGCAGTTCATATATCTCATGATCAAGTTCAAATTCATCAAGTGTGGCTCATTAGTACATGGTCAGATAGCTGAAAGGATGTTGCTTGTTTCTTCTGATAACAAATGCTGAAGCATACAATTTGATTCTACTGAAGATAATACTGAAGAAAAGAAAATGAAGTCAAATTGTTCATTCATTCATTCAAGAAACAGTTTACAGCTTACAGCTTACATAAAGTCAACCTACTTCCATTTTGCATCCTCAAGCTAAGCCTAATCTAGTGTATATCTTTCATTCCGAAATCTAATGGAATGCTGGATATGCGTTAAATGCTGGCTTTGCTTTTGTGAGGTCTTGCATAACCACCCATTCAGTTTAACTGGCTGGTTGGATATGCATGACCAGTACGACGAAGATGCTAAGGACCAATATGGGAGGATGGATTGATGCAAACGATTGATGATGACGATGATCACGCAGGATGACGAAGAGAACTATCGTGTCCTATGTGCTTCATCCATTCATTTCAACCAAATTGCAATCGATCCACCCTCCTTAAGCCCTTCTACTATACGATGTGTGTTCACACACCAAAGGATGGCGCAGTGAGACCAAGAACCACCTCTCTATCTTTGGGGAGTGGCGGATTCCTGGCACGTGGTCTTTGTGGAGACCAAGGTGCTGGAGGTTGGGAGTAAGAAGTTCCCTCCTTATAGGAGTCATCAGAATCATCAGCAGATTCACTTGGAGTCACTACACTGTCATCTACTGAAGAAGGGACAAAGGGCTTTTTATTTTTTGGTCGAGGATAGGGTTGAGGAAAGTAAGAAAACCATGGGTTTGATTCACCACTTGATGATGATGAAGATGAGGAAGTGAGATCTATGATCTCAGGTTTGGTATTCATGGTGCAATTGGGTTGATTAGGGTTATTTTGCTTCTAGGGTTTGTGGTAAATATTTGGGGATCTTGGTGAAAAGATGAGTTACATTGGGATCATTTTATAGACGGATTGAGGTTCAATGAGTTTAATGCAAGTGGGTGGCACAGTAATTCTAGAAACTTACCGAAGATATTCTTATCTTTGATGCATTCTGCTGATGCCATAACTTCAGCAGATTGATCACGTGTTCCTGCTGAAGTTTTAGTTTGGGTTAGGTCAAAATTGACATACACGTCAGCAATAGTCAACCAAACGGTCAAATTTTCTTTGACTATAATTTGGGCAAAAACACTCCACCCACCTTCACTCGCTTCAGAACAATCAAATTCCCTCTCATTCCACTTTCACAAACACTCACCATTTCAAAATCATATTCATAAACACTCATATCTCATGGCTCTTGAATTTAAATACGATCACAACAAAGTTGCATTTCTGGGAAATGGCAAGGGATATGAATTGTACGAACAAATGGTGGAATTCCTAAAAAGGTCCAAGATTCGTTATGCTCTAACTCATTCTCCAAATGAGATATACGAATCTCTGATTACTCAATTTTGGGCAACTGCTGAGAAGAGGAACGAGACAGAGATTAGGGCTGTGATTGATGAAACAGAGTACATTGTTACAGAGGACCTGATTAGGAGGAAGCTTCACTTGGAAGATGCTGATGGAGTATTTTACTCTAATCAGGAAGATGTGCTGAATGGGCTAAGGGCTATTGGCTATCGTGGTACTAGAACGGATATGTGGCTAAAGAAGGAACTCTGCCCCAAATGGAGGTTCCTGGTTCACACACTGCTTCAATGCATGAGCAACAAGACCGGAGGATGGGACCAGTTCTCTACTAGACTGGGATATGGTATTGTGTGTCTTTCTAAAGGGGTAACTTTCAATTTTTCTAAGTATATTTTCGAAAACATGGTTGAAAATATTCAAAAGACAAAAGGAAAATTTTTAATGTACCCAAGGTTTTTACAAATTATATTAGACACCTCTACCCAAGCCCAAGCTTTTTATCCTATAGGTTCCTTGACTGCTAAATTGTTTGCAACCATGAAAACCCACTTTCAGGGGGAACATCATCCCCTGCTTGCAGCCATGTTGCCACAAGGTAATGAGGCTGCTGATGAGGAGAATGTGGCTCTTAACCCTCCTACCTCACCTATTGCTACTGATGGTAATCCATCAGTTAACCTTGATGAGGGCCCATCTTCAACTATTGAAGCAACTCATGTTGCTCCTGAACAACCACATTGTCCCAGTCCTCCACCCACACTTGCTACTCACGATGAGTCAGATTTGCATAGACAACCCACACCAAGTCCTGTGCGGGATCCTCTTGATGAAGATCTTCCCCACATTGAGCATGACCAGGTTACTTCTGATAGGTCCAATGAGGCTCCCCTTTCCACAGTGCAATCTGCTGGTGGAGCTGAGGACCCCATTACACTCTCATCTGTGTATGCTCTTGTCAACAGGTATGCTGCAGAGGTTAATGATCTGAAAAAGGAACTTGCAGAGACCAAATTGTCTCTTGGGGGTAAAATTGAAGAGCTACAGAATCAGGTCAAGGTCTTGGAACACAAACTAAAAGGGTCTTCCAAAAGGAAACTTGTGGTTTCCTCTGATGAAGAACAAGAAGTTCCTCCCTTTGGATCTCTGGAAATGTTGGCTGAAGTTTCTCTCAATGACCCTTCATCAGTTGCCGCCACCTCCTCAAAGAAGAAGGATCCTGTCCTTTACAAAAGAAGAAGGAGATCTTACTTACATAAGGTTCCTTCTGAAGCTTCAAAGGAATCTGAGGTTGATAAGAATGCATCTGCTGATGTGGTTATGAAGGATGTATCTTCAGATCCAAATGAATCTGCATCAGTTCATGTATCAACAGTCCTCCCCCCCTCAGCAGATCTGTCTGACAATGCTACTTTGACCACTTCAGTTGATGGTGAGCATCAACATGTTGACCTAGGTACTACTACAGAGGTCCCTGTCATTGATTTAACTGAAGAAGAGCATGCCAAGAAGCCTGATGACAAAGGGAAAAATGTCATCACTGAAGATGAGCTTGGTCCTAACCTGGTGACTGAGGAGGAAAGACTTGGTCAAGCAAGTAGATGGGCAGAGTTTGAGATGACAAAGGAAAGTGTGGCATTGGCTAAACAACTTGGAACAGAGGAATTTTCATCTCTAACTCCTGAGAGAAGAAAAGAACTAGATGAACTGAGGGTTAAGATGCCTACTGCACAATGGGATATTCTCACTCAGCAAGTCATTTCAAGACCTTCTCTAGCTCAAAGTATATTAGGTGGAGACTTTCTCAGTGACAATTATGTTGAGCGAATGAGAGAACAGGGAAGACAAAGGAAGCAAGAAGCAATTGCACAAAAGAGGGCCATTCAAGCTCAGAAGGCCAAAAACAAACCTCCCACTAAAGATGAAATGAGAAGGGTGGTGAAAAACCAATATTCACTGTCCAACTCTGGCCTAACAATGAAACAAGTCAAGGCTTATCCTGATTCAGTCCTGTATCGCAAGTATAACCAAATCATGGAGGAAAGAAGATTAGCTTTGGCCCGTTCTTCCAACTTAAAAAGGATTTCAGAGAATGAAGCTGTTCAAACGGCCAAAAGACTCAAGGCTGATGATGCTCCAACCAAGGAATCCTCTCCAGTCATTCCTACTGAAGCAACCTCTGAAGTTGCTTCCTCTGCTGCCAAGGTCCAATCTTCTGAATCATCCTTCATTCCTCCTGAAGCATCAGCTCCCTCTCTCTCAGTGGCACCTGTTGTCATACTGGAAGATTCTGAAACAACAGAAGCTGATCTCTCAGAAACTAAAACAGAGAAGGCGATAAGGATATTCCACAGGATGAAATCACTACGTGCTCCAACCAAGTCTCCAACTACCATTTCAAGCTCCACTGCAGATGCACAAGATGAAAATGCTCCCCCTCAGAAAATCTATCTCCCTGGGAGAAGAAAGAAGACTAAGGCCAGAATATCTCCTTTGGATCTTGAAGCTGATGACTCAGCTTTCATTGTAGAAGGGTCTGCTGCTGATTTTCCTGATGTATACTCAGAAGGGTTGATAGGATGGAACTTAAAGAAGGATGAGCTGAATGTTCTTTATCGAGGGGACTCCATTTTAATGGAATTTACCTTTCTAAAGGAAATTCTGCACTTGATTGACAGGGCTGACTTACTTTCTCTGTTCACTCTAGTTTCCACTCATTACTGCGACAAGGAACCACAAGGTTCTGGGATGTTCCTACCAGGAGATTTTCAAGTCCTGCTAAACTCCCACATTCCCAGGAGCAAAGCATCTTCAATTTGGGACAACTCACATCGGTGGAAGCTTACATCCTGGAAATTCTATCCTCTCCCTCGTATACATGTACTTGAAACGAAGGGTGGAATCACTGTGTGCCTATTGTCTGAAAGGAAGTATCCTCTGCCCAAAAGACTTATGGAAAAGATGCTGAGTCAGAAACTGGAAATTCCTCCAGATCCTGTGGGAAATGAGAGACAGTCGGCGTTAACATTGGTAGGATTGATCAAAACTCAACTCCAACAACTGCAATAGGCCTCCTCCATATCAGGACACTTGGTACTCTCTGCATTTTTTTTTGTTATCTGTCAAATTTTGTTACTTATGTTATTTGTCAAATTTTTTTAAAAAGACTTTCATCAAAAGAAAATCACAAAAACATCTTTTAAAAATAGTGATAGCATTTATTTAATAAGAATGAAGATTTTAATTTTCATCTTCTTCATTAAGCTTTTTCAGTATTATCAATTTTTTTTAGTTCAAAAAAAAAAAAAAAAAAAAAAAAAAAAAAAAAAAATCTGTTTGTTCTGATGGTTTTTAGCTCACCAGATGTACCTTGTGTATGTCAAAGAGTTGGCTAGTCCAAAGGGTACAGCTTTGGTAAAGACACATCAAATCTGTTGATAGCTGTTATGGTTTGCTCAAAATCATAGGGTATGCAACCACCCATGCTTCATTGCTGAGGGTTGTCTGGTCATCAATTCACCATGGTCTATTCCTTTTTGGAATCCAAGAATTGGCTAGTCCACATGTATATGGTATGTGGTAAAGACAACTGAATCCATATTTGGTTTTCAATTCACCAATTCTAAGAATTGACTAGTCCTGAGCAAACGGCTACAGGTAAAGACAAGACAAATCCGTTTATATGGTTGCTGGTTTGCCAATAAATCAGATGGTTATCAATGTACCATAGTTTTCGGACTCAAACATGTGGCTACTCCAGTAGTAATGGCTATTGGTAAAGAGACATCAAATCCATTAATTTCAATGATTCACCTCTCACAGGAGTTAACACACCTGGAAGTGATGAGAATAGTATTAAACGTATATGTTTTGATGTATATGATGTCATATGTTGCTGCAAAGACCTGGTGCTTCACAAATCAGTCATCATAGAGATGTTCTTCTCCTGAATCTTTGTTGCTGATCCTCAAGTTATTGTCCATTCATTGCTCAAACCACTTTATGTTACAATCCTCAACAGCATTATCGATCTATCAAGGAAACTGGAACTTAACCTCGTCAAATTCCAGTTTAGGGGAGGATTGTTGGGAATTAAGGTAATCTACTGATTCTGCCGAAGTGATTCTGATTCTGCCGAAGAAGAAATGATTCTGCCGAAGAAGCATGGATGCTACCGAAGTTATACTTCAGCAGAAGTGATAAAGCAGACAGTGTGTTGCTGCTGAAAGTGGGAACCACGTAGGAGAGATAAGCTCACTTTAGAGTAAAAGTCAGCGCCGTATGTATAGGTTGGCGCCGTATTATGTAGAGCTTATCAGAATAAACAAAATGATTAACAAAACAATATGATTAGTTGCATGCTTGTCTAGTTGCATGCTTAGTCTAGTTTTGTAGTAGAAGCGTAATTTGTCAACGCTCATTAGGGTTTCTTGCCTATATAAGAAACCATATTAGATTGTAATAGAAAAGGCTTTTAAAAGTTTCTTTCAAATCTTGTATTTCATTCGAAACATAGAGTTTCTATAATCAAAGATCCATAGAGGATCAAGAGAGTTCTTAGTTATTATAACTTGTATTTATTTTCCGCTACAATACCAAGTTGTAGAGATCTTCTATTAGTTTGCTTGTGATTACATTGGCAATACTAACGATCTCCGAGTGCTTAAAGATCTATCAAGGTTGTAGAGATCTTCTATTAGTTTGCTTGTGATTACATTGGCAATACTAACGATCTCCGAGTGCTTAAAGATCTATCAAGGTCTTTGTTTCTATCATGATTGCCAAATCGGTTTCTGGACGTGATAGCGGTTATGAGCATCCTAAGCTCATGGAACTGAAAATATTCTGGGGCATGGTTAACAAGATGCATATTGACTTCGCAAGTCTGATTTGGGAAGACATGATGTCTTACCTCAATAAGCCTGGCACCAAGGTCCCCTACATCAGATATACTAAGCTGTTGATCTAAAGAATACTCGGGAATAATCTGGACATTCCTCTGAGACTTGATGACCCCAACCATCACTCCGCATTGTTTGAACCTACTCTAAATGTTGTCAGATTCAAAGGCTCAACAACAAAGAAACAAGGTGCAGTTTTGCCTGACTGCCCTCTCACTGCTGATATTAAGAATCTTCAATCATACTCACGTTATCAGGAAGCAGTAGCATCAAGCAAAGTTGGCTTCATTGATGTAAAGTCTTCCGCTATACCAGTCAAGAAGACCAGGAGATCAGGCAGTGCTGGAAGTACAGCAAGCACTGGGAGTACCCGCAAGTATCCAAAGAGAACTCATACTCTCAAAAGGAAAGTTCCATCTAAGGGTGCTATTCCTAATCCTCAACCGACACCAAAATTAGAGGACGAAGACTCCGAGGATACTGAAACGGATGAATAGGTTCACTACTCGGAAACTGCTACAGATGATACAACAATAGTAGAAAAACCTCCTAGTCCTAAAACTGACAAGGGTAAAACTCCAGTAGAAGAGCAGGAAGAAGAAGAAGAGAGTTCTGATGAAGAACCAAAGGATGAAGACAAAGAATACCGCAAAACACTGAAGCATCTCAGGCAACAACATGCTGCTAAAGAATTTAACCGCCAACAAACTCGTAGCCCTGGAGGTTTATGTGGTGGTACTCTAACCACACCAGTTCTCGATGTGGTTAATCAACCCGATAAGGGAACTAGTTCCACCACTCACGAATCTGAACAACAGCAGCAAGAGGAAGAAATCATCTTTGACTTTGAGGAGGATGAAAAGGAGAAGGATGAGAAGATTACTGATGAAGACATTGAGGAAGCTGCTAGGGAAAGAGCTGAAGAGGCCAGAGTAGTACCTGCTTCTGAGTCTCCTATTTTCCAATCTATGGACATTAACACTAATGCTACATCCTATGCTGGAGCTACAGGGTTGAGGAATGATCAGCCTAGAGGTGATTCTGATTTTCGTCCCTTAGTTGCTGAACCTGTATTTGAAGGTGTAAACATCTCTATTCCCCGTAAAGTGGTTGAAAAGGTTAGTTCTCGGTTAGAACATACTTTATATGGCTATTTTGTGGGAAAGAGGATGGCGTTTCCCGTTGTTGAATATTATGCTAGGAATAACTGGGCAAAACATGGCCTTAAAAGGATTATGATGAATTCCAAAGGCTTATTTTTCTTCAAATATGATACATTGGCTGGTGTGGAAGCTGTTTTGGAAGGTAGTCCTTGGATGATACGCAAATCTCTAATTATTCTCAAGAAATGGTCTATGGATACTTGTTTGCGTAAGGAAGAATTGACTAGCATTCCGGTATGGGTTAAACTGCATGATGTTCCTCTTCAAGTTTTTGAAGAGGATGGTATTAGTTTGATTGCTACTTTTATTGGTAAACCTGTTATGCTTGATTCGTACACGACTTCTATGTGTAAGGAATCGTGGGGTAGAAGTAGTTTTGCTAGATGTCTTGTTGAGGTCAATTCTGATGCTGATCTCGTAGAGGTTGTTACTATTGGTTTTCCTTCACTTTTTGGGAAGGGTTTTACTAAAGAGACTATCCGTGTTGAATATGAATGGAGGCCACCTAGGTGTGGTATCTGCAAAATATTTGGTCATATTCATGATCAATGTCCAAAAAAGGTGGTGAGTTCTCCTGTTTTATCCAATTCACATGTTGTAACTCCTACTGTGGTTCTGAACAATGATGGATTTCAAACGGTGGGTAAGAAAAAGAGGAAGAAGAAGGGTAAAGCCAAGTATACGAATGGTAATCAGTTTGTTGGTCCATCTGTTACTCAGAATGTTAGATATGCGCCAAAGGCGGCAACCAGTGAACCTACTAAGGGAGCTAATACTAGGGGTAATGCACCCACATCGTCGTCTATGTTGAAGTCTACTCGCCCTACCTCTCAGGATGGTAATATTACTACATCTAATTCGTATGCTGCATTGGTGAACGATGAAGACGAAGATTGAGATGGAGAATATGTTGCACATGAAAATGAAGAATCGGCTTACCCAATTACAGGTGAAACTTCATCTTTCACGGTAGCTACTGGTTAGCTAGTTTGTTTTGTTTCTTGGTTAAGTTCTTATGGCTTGTCATAAGTTCTAGTTTTTTGTTTAAGCTGCTTAGCTGTCTACCTTGTTATGTATGCTTTATCGCCTATGTAACGGGCTGAGATATGGGACTTCACCCATATCCTTTGTACTTAAATGCTTTTTGGAGTAATACATTTACCGGGTCTTTTTGACCTTTTACCCAAAAAAGAAGAGGCCAGAGTAAAAGCTGATGAACAGGCTAAAGCTGAAAAAGAAGCTGATGATTATCTTCTAGATAATCCTGAACGTAACCCGGAACAAACTTCTGAGCCTCCAAATGACCCAGAGCCTTCTCATGACTCATCTTCGTCTGACTCATTGTCGCATTCATTACCACCACCATCCAAAGATGCTACCACCAGATCCATATCCAAATCAGTCAAGAAACCAACCGATACATGGGCATCACATGCCAAGAAAAAGATTGTCAAAGCTGTCTAGTAAGTAAGAAAACGTAATATCGTCAACAAGAAATTCAATCAGCTAACCGACATTCAAGATGTGATGAACGAGTTTTCGGAAGAAAGAGAATAGATCCAGCAGTTTCTCAATCGAGATATCCAAGGGGAAATGGACAAGACAATAAGGGAATACACTCAAAAGTTCCTTATTGACACCGTCCCTGGAATCATAAGAGAGATTTTCGCCAGACAACTCTATCCGTATCTCATGCAATTGGTCAAGGAGACAATGAATAAAACTCCTTTGGTCATGCAAATCAAACCAGTTCAGCCTTCTACTATCAGTAATGCTGAATTGATATCTAAGCTCGTTATCCAAATGTCTCGAGGATCTGCGACTTTCACTTTTGACGAAGCTAAACTATTTGACGCATTGCTTGGATATCAACTCAAGACACCGTGTAAAGAGTCAGCTGAAAGGGCTAAGCGACAAAGAGACGACGATGATGCGGACAAAGATTCTGAGCCTAATCGCAAAAAGAAAATTGGCGAATCATCATCTATGCCTCCACCACCCCCAAGGACCTCCACCACAAGATCTCCACAACGACTTTCTGATAGTGACAAACCTCAGGACTATGAGTCTTCACCACCAACGAAGAAAACTAATGATCATTTTGAATACACTGGTGGTGACGACGAGGAGATTCCTGAGCCCCAACAACAACCCCTTCCTCAACATCAACTAAGCAACCAACATCATCCTTTAAGCCACATAAGAAAAGGTCAACATCAGTTGTATCATGGCTAGATGAAGATGAAACTGACGAATATGATTGGTTCTCAAAGCTTGTTGATGCCACCCCTCAATTACCAGAAGGCCAAGAACACGTAGATGGTCGAACTATGGAGCATGTCAAGATCATCCAAGAAAAGTTTAAAGTTAAGAAGATGACGAAAGCAGAGTTGAAGCGAATCAAGAACGAAGCTTTTTAACTACTCAAGGACAGATCTGACAGTGCTATTGAAGTCGAATATCATCTTGACAACATAGAACGAGTTGTTGGGATACTAAGTCAAAGTGCTGCTGAAAGTCAAAGTACTGCTTAATAAAGAAAGTCAAAGTACTGCTTGTGTCAAAGTACTGATATGCTAAAGGACTGCTATGCAAATCGTTTAAGGATTATTATGTAATTCTAGAATATTCTTAGATTAGAATTAGTTTACTTGTCGTACAAGGATTGTGATTGTAAACCGATTAGGGTATTCCTTATGCCTATAAAAGGACCCCTAGATTGGCATTAGAGATACGAATGAACTTACATGCAAGTACGATATTAGAGTTATTTAGCGATTAGGTTTGTTAGTGAATCTGTATAATAAGCAGGTTCAAAGTTTGGTTTTAATATAATCGTTGAAGTTTAAAGTTATTCTTTTTAGCTTTGTTAAAGTAGATTCCGCATACTTAATAGAGTTATATCAGTGTTTCATTGTTAGTAGTTTTGGATTTATCCAAGGTTGCTAAACCCTTACAAGCTACATAGTTAGTTTGGTCAGAGTATATCGATCCAACAAGTGGTATCAGAGCATGTGTGGAAACACTGATTAAGAAGAAACCTTTAAAACGGATTTAACTACAAACCCTAAAAGATGTCGACTGAAGCTGCACCACTCCCATCCATCACCTCACCCAGAATTCCTATCATCAAGAAGGGAGAATATGATCTCTGGAGCATGAAGATGAGGCAGTACATTGCGATTACAGACCATGCATTATAGGATGTGATTGTCAATGGTAATGTCGTTCTTGAAGAACCCGTAGAAGTTCCTGGACAACCTAAACCACCTCAGCCTACCTTGCCAGCAGCTACAAAAAGAAATCAAGAAAAGGCTCTCAACATACTGTTGTCTGCTATTCCTGATGGTTACTTACTAAAGTTTCATGATGCTAAGGATGCAAAACAATTATGGGCTGCTATCAAGACAAGATTTGGAGGTAATGATGCTTCCAAGAAGATGCATAGAAATCTATTGAAGCAACAGTTTGAAACATTCACTGTTGGTGAAAGAGAAGGTCTTGATGCTGCCTATGACAGATTCCAAAATCTCCTTAGTATGCTAGAGTTATATGGAGCAAAGGTATCTGTTGAAGATGCTAATCTGAAGTTCTTAAGAAGTTTGCCATCCGTATGGCATGTGGTTGCTACTATGATTAGAGGACAATCTGGTTTGGATACTATGGACTTTGATGATCTCTATAACAATTTAAAGGTGTATGAGCATGAGATGAATGGTTAAACAAATTCAAAATCTCACAACATTGCTTTTGTGTCTTCTGAAAAGAGAGGCAGTACTTCCACTAAAAGTACTGCTTATCCTGTTCAAAGTACTGTTGGTGATAAACAACATATTTGCACAACCATGACGACTACCACCTCATCACCATCAAACACCATCAACTCTAATGATGTTGTATGTTCCTTCTTTGCTCAACAAGCCACCTTACCTGTTACTTATGAAGAAGATTTGTTGCAAATTGATGAGGATGACCTAGAAGAAATTGACATAAGATGGCAAGTTGCCATGATCACTGCAAGGATCAAGAAGTTCATGAAGAAAACAGGAAGAGGTGTTGACTTCAAACCCAAACAGGGTATAGCATTTGACAAATCCAAGATTGAATGCTTTAATTGTCAAAAGCCTGGACACTTTGCAAGAGAATGCAAGTTTGCTAAATATCAGGCAAATATAATGATTGAGAAACCCAAAGTTGAAATAAAGGAAATTCCTGAACCAAAACCAAAAGCTTTGGTTGCTCAAGAAAATCTGTCAGAGGTTGACTAGAGTGCTGAATTTGATGATGAACCAGTAGCCTACTCTATGGTTGCTATGGAAGAGTTTGATTGGAGCACAACTTTTGATGAGGAACCAGGATTTGCTGCTTTAGAATCAAGAGATGGCCTTGGAAGCTTTGATTGGAGCATGGAAAGTGAAGAAGAACCTGTTCTACTTGCTATGGTAGCTACTTCACCAAGTTCACCCACTATCTCTGAGGTATGCTCTAAATGCCATGATTTTTATCAAAAATTGCTTAAAGATTATGTGACTGAAAGAGATAATTGTAGAAGGGCTAGGTCTGAGGTAGCTGGTTATCAATTGACTTTAGAGTCAATGGAAGCCAAAATAATCACTCATGAAAATAATGAAATGGCTTGGGCAGAAAAATATGAGCAACAAGATTATCAATTAAAATTGAGTGAATGGAAGTTAGGATGTAAGGTTTCTGAACTTGAAAAGATGACTAAAGAAAGGGATGAATTGTTAGAAAAATTTGCTAGTTGGAAAGAATCTAGTCTTTCACATGTTAGTTTTGTTGAAAAACAAAAAAGAGCACACATTAAAATTGGCCTAGGTTTTGGTATGGAGTTTAGCAGTACAGAAGAGAACCCAACTAGTGATAAGGAACAAATTGATTCAGAGGAGATAACAACTAGTGATGATGAACTCATTAGCTCAGAAGAAAACACATCTAGTAATGAGGACTCAATTAGTCAAATACCTCCTGAATTTAAGAAAGACAAGAGTTATAATGCAGTTCCTCCACCCACTGGTAGTTTTCAACCACTTAGGACATATGTTTCTTGTTTTGGAGTAGCCAATTTAGAGTTTAGGAAAAAGCTTGCTGGTCAATCTAACTCAAGTCCATCTAGTTCTGAATCCCCAAAAGAAACAGCTGCGAAACCTAAGGATGATAATGTTAAGAGTTCAGGGTGTGTCAACAATGATAAAAGATTTCCTAAAGCTTTTTCAAAACAAGCAGTACGTTCATCTCAAAGTACTGCTAGACATTCAGCAGTACCTTCAAGAAAAACTTTTAAAAACACTGCTAATTTTGGAAAATCTTTTAATCATTCACCAAAAAGTCAGGATAGTTTTGGTCATAGAACTAAAGGAAGCAAATTTGGGATTATGGGTCAAAAATTATGTTTTGTTTGTTATAGTCTTGATCATTTGATTAAGGACTGTGACTTTCACTCAGAATAATTAAGCAAATTCCCAAAGACTACATCTACCAACCATAAGCCAAGGGAAAATGAACCAGTTTGGAATCATTCAACCAGGGTAAACCATTGTAATTTCTCAAAAGACTATAGGTATCCTCACTAGATAAGACCTTTTTTAAAACCACCAGTACCCTCAAGCAATACTTTTCAAGGTACTGGTAAGTCAAAAGTTTCTCAAGCAGTACCTTCTCAAAGTATTGCTAGGTTTTCACCCAATCAAGGTACTGCTAGCACTTTTTCGAATGGAAGCCCTAGGAGATCCAATTACTATCAACCTAGAAGGCATTACACTTCAAATAGAGTACCTAGATCAAAGAAATCAACACAAAATGTTAAAAACCAACTGGATTAAGAAAGAAAGTACTGATGGGGGACAAACAGTACTTTCAGCAAGTTTTGTTGAAAAAGAAAAAGAGAATTTTGTTGAAAAAGAGAGTTTTGTTGAAAAACCAACACAAGTTTTGGAACAAAAGAAAATAATTGATCATGTTTTCAAATACAATGGAGATTACATACTTAAAGAATTTAAGTATTTCATTCCACAAGGGGAACACAAGTCAGTAATGGCTTGGGTTCTTAAAAGAAACTAACTCTTTCATCTTTGTGCAGGGCAACCCAGAAAAGAAGCTTAAAGATCATTTGATTATTGATAGTGTTTGCTCTAGAAGCATGACAGGAGACAAGGAGATTCTGTTAGATTTTAAATCAATTTTGGAGGAAGAGTTGCTTTTGGGAATGATCCTAATGGAGGTAGAATTACTGGGAAAGGAACCATCAAGGCAGGAAGCATTGATTTTGAGAATGTTCATTATGTGAAGGAGTTCAAGTTCAACCTTTTGTCAGTATCTCAGATTTGTGACAAGAAGCACCCTGTGTTATTCACTGACACAAAATGTCTTATTCTTTCACCTGAGTTCAAGCTTGTTGATGATCACTTGGTAACACTGAGAGTACCAAGAACCAATGATGTGTACAGTCTAGATTTGAAGAATATTAACTCTACTGAAAGAGCAACATGTTTAGTAGCAAGGGCAACACTTGAAGAAGCACATCTATGGCATAGAAGATTAGGACATGTGAATTTCAAGAATATCAACAAGTTGGTTAAATGCAATTTAGTTAGAGGTTTACCTTCTAAAACATACAAGAATGATCATTCATGTTTGGCGTGCAAGAAGGGTAAACAACACAAAGCTTCATGCAAGAAGATTGAGGAAAGAACTATTAGAGAACCTTTAGAGTTGTTGCACATGGATCTGTTTGGACCTGTTTCTGTTGCAAGCTTAAACAAGAAGAAATACTGCTTAGTTGTAACAGATGATTGTAGTAGATTTAGTTGGGTCTTTTTCTTAGGATTTAAAGATGAAACCTTTGATGCTATTTATGATCTTGTAATAGCCCTTGAAAATCAATGAGGAATTTTCCTTCAAGGTAGTCCTTTAATGAAGGGGTTTGGGCCTGGTAACCCCAGGTTCGAATCTTGGAAAAGGCAAGGGTTTACCCCTATTAATTATCGTGCCTTCGGGTGGATTAGTAGGGGGTTTTCCCCCCATCGGGTATTTGAAATAGGCATTTCCGCTTTGAGGGAGCTCTCTAGCGCGGACCCGGTTTAGACAACATAGTCTAGACCTCCCGCTGTCGAACCGCGACACGAAGCACTTAATAAGAAATTCACCTTTCAAAAAAAAAATAGATGTGATAATGGGACTGAATTCAAAAACAAGTTTATGGATGAATTTTGTGCCAAGAAAGGGATTAAGAGGGATTTTAGCATTGCTAGAACTCCACAACAAAATGGTGTTGAAGAGAGGAAGAATAGAACATTGATAGAAGCAGCCAGAACAATGCTTGCAAATTCATTATTACCTATTTAATTTTGGGCTGAAGCTATTAAGGATACTTATTGGGTTACTGTACCAATAGAAAAGGATTTAGAGTGTACAACAAGGTTACCAAAAAGGTTCAAGATTGTCTTCATGTTGAATTCCTTGAAAATCAAGAAAATAAAAAAGGTAAAGGCCCTGATTGGATGTTTGATCTTGATGTTTTGACTCCTTTTATGAACTATGTTCCTGTCAGAGAAGAAAATCAAGTTGTTCACAAAGAAGAAGATTTACAGTACATTGTTCATGGAGTTAATCTTAGACCTGATGATGTTCCTGATGAAGAACCCATAACTATTGAAAAGGAGAAAAGTACTGTTGAACCAAAATCCACTTTGTATGATGAAGATCAAGCTATTTAAGATGAACTTAATAAGATGCTTTTTCAAGAAACAATAGCACAATCTTATGATGATGATCAAAGAAAAGCTTATGAAGCAGCAAAGAAAAAGGGTAAGTCTACAGATTACTCTCACAGTACTTTAGATCACAGTAATTTGGATCACAGTACTTTGGATCAAAGTACTGCTGAACCAGTTGATAGTACCTCTGATGATTTGAATGATCCAAACATGCCTGGGTTAGAAGACACTGATGATGAATTAGAAGATGAAGGTATTTTCTCAAATTCCAATGAAGAAGCAGATTTCACAAATTTGGGTGATGATCTTGAAGTTCCGCAAACTCCTACATTAAAAGTTCATAAAGATCATCCTGCTGGTCAAATCATTGGACCTTCTACTTCAGGAGTGCTCACAAGAACAAAAGCTAAAGGTCTCTCTAAGCAACATAATGCTTTACTCATCTTTGTTTATAAACAAAACAGGATGAATCATAAGGATCAACAAACATGCTTATTCACCTGCTTTATCTCTCAAGAAGAACCCAAGACTGTAGCTCAAGCATTAGCCAAAGAGAGTTGGGTTGAAGCCATGCAAGAAGAACTTCTTCAATTCAAACTTAAAGATGTTTGGGTACTATGTAATTTACTGGATGGAAAGAAAGTAATTGGTACAAGATGGGTTTTCAGAGTTAAGAGAGATGAAAGAGGTAATGTCATCAAGAACAAAGCAAGATTGGTTGCACAAGGATATAGACAAGAAGAAGGAGTGGACTATGATGAAGTGTTTGCTCCTGTAGCAAGGATTGAAGCCATAAGATTATTTCTTGCTTTTGCATCTTATATGGGCTTTTCTGTTTATCAAATGGATGTTAAAAGTGCCTTTCTTTACGGCAAAATTACAGAGGAAGTCTATGTGATGAGTGTCTAAATACTCATCATTTTTGTACAATCTAAACTGCAAAATCATCTGAAAACACTCAAAAATGCATCAAAATGATGAAAATATCACAAATCAGTGTTTTATGTGTTTTGAATGCAAAAATATCAAAATCAGATGAAAAATGATTCAAGTTTGCAAAATTGGCAGTTTTAGTCCCCCAAGTTTCAAAAGTTGTCAAATCTAGTCCCTGGAAATCAAAATGTGGAGTTTTATCATTCAAGGTCCTTTAATATTCTAAGTTGTAAAAAATGATCCTTGAATGATTCTTTGGTCAAATGGCGGAAAAGGTCCCTAAAGTTTGAAAATTTGCAAAATTAGTCCTTGGATATTTTAAAAATGGAAAATGATCAAATTTTATCCTTGTACTATCAAAGTTTGTCAAGTTTGGTCTTTGTGATAAGTTTGGAAAAGTGGCATGTTCAGTCCTTTATCTTTGGTCAAATTACATTTTTGGTCCTTGTATACTTGCTAAACCAAACGGACTCCCTTTGTATTTTGAGCCCAGCCAAACCAAATAGAACCCCTGCCAATATCCCTTGATCCCAGTCCAAAACCAATTGTGAACCCTCCCACCTATTAAAACCAACGGTCAAATAAGTCAAATACTGGCTACTGTTCATCTCCCTCTCAACTCCTGAAAACCAAAACCAGAGCTGTTTCCATGATTTGCTCCATCCCTCCTCCTTACCTTGTCCCCCTCCACTTTCACTAACACCCAAAGATCTTCAATTGATTCAAACCACCCCATTAATATCTCAAACCTGCTAAAAGACTTTTGGAGCCAAATCTACACTTGGACGATTATGATGATTTTGTGCAATCCAATGGCTGGAAATGAGTGGGATTCATTCAGAGGACAACAAGGAGTCCAAAAAGTCTATAAAAGAGGAAAGAGATGCAATGTATCAATATATCTAGCATAATTTTTAAGTTTCTATGTCGTTTTTAGCTTACTTTTAATTTCAGTGTATGTTTTAGTCTTAAAACTCTGTATTTCGAGTTTTTATGTTATAATAAAGCTTTTGTGAAACATCAATTCCAGTATCAAGTTATATCTCAAATTATGCAAATTTTCCTTATTTTAAAAATCTCATGAATGATCAAATGTTGTTTGTAGATGTTATTATGGACTGATATAGCACATGTAAGCTCCTATAAAGCTTATTCAAGCTTTTAGAAACACTAAAAATAGTCTAGTATCAAAAACAGAAAAATCACCAAAAATACAAATAAAATAGTTGAAAATTCAAAAATCCCCTGGAAATGGTGTTCACAGCTGGAGCAGGGTGAATTTTGGATGGCCTTGGGTTAGTGGCTTAGTGGTAAGCCTATAGGAGTGGTCTTGTGATCTTGGTTCTGTGATTTCAGTTGGATAGCCATTTGTAAGCCTTTTGTTCATTTTTGCATTTCACTGTTTTAATTATTTATTAGCTTGAATTTCTGTGTTTTCATAATCATTAGCTTTAGATAAGGATAATTAACCATTAAAATCAGTTGTTTGATCATTTAAGTTTGTAGTTGTTAGAAATCTCATTTTGACAGTAAAAATAGCATCATCATCATTCTTATGTTTCATGTTGTTAGTTCTGTTGGTTCATGTTTATTTAGTCTTATTTAATGATATTATAAGGGCTGTAATCAGTTGTATGGTTTTAATCTTTGAAAGTCTTTGAAAAGCTTCAAAACAGTTAATTTAAAGGGTGTTTGGATTTGCCTTGATTACTGTTTTAGAGAGTGTTTGAGTTGTTGCTAGTTATTGTTTTGCGTTACTTAAGTACCATATAGGTCATAGAAACAAAGAAAATCAGTGCTTGTTTGTTAAAGTAGTCAAAATCTCTTTAATCTCACTTAGTTGTTAACTGTTAAGGTTTTTAGTTTGTCAATCTCATCATATTAGCTTAAAACTTGTTAACTTAGCTTAATATCATCTTATTTTAGGATAATATATCATAATCAGTTTGTAGGATTAATCCAAATTTCACATTAGTCAACTTATCCGTGATTCTGCTGAATTGCATTTGAATCTGCTGAAGCGTTATTTGCTGATTCTGCTGATTCAGTATTTGGTTTCTGCTGATATGCTTCTGCTGATCTGTTTGAAGCTTGCTTAATTGATTTTTGATTCTGCTAATGTAGAAGTTTAGATTCTGCCGATTTGTTTGTTGTTGCTAATTTCTATTCCATTTCTGCTGATTTAGAATTTTAAATTCTGCTGAATCTGCTGATTCTGCTGAATTGCTTATTGTAGTTTAATAGTCTGTTTCTTTACATTCTTTAGCTTATTTCAGTATGCTTAAGTTGTCTACAGCTTAATTTGTTCTCAACAATCCTTACTGATCACTATCCTTAGTGATCATTCTATCATCTGATCGAGTGTTTACACACCATTGAGTCTCCGTGGGACTTAACGACCCGGGAATTCATTATATTCTCTGATCTTCATTGTATTGGTTTCTGAGTAGTTTTAAGTTTATTACGGTTAGCCATTCACAAGTGGCTAGCTTGTGTGATATAGCTTGACTGTTTTCTGGAGATCAACCAAATTTTTGGCGCCGCTGCCGGGGAGGCTTTAGCGTGTGTTAAACCATTTTCAGACCCATTCTTGCACATATACCATCTTTTGTAAATATTTTCATTCTTTGTTTTTACAAAATGTTTTTCAAAATCCAAAAATATCCATCCTTTATCCTCTAATCTATTTAATTCTCCATTCCTTATCCTCTATAACCGTTTAATTCTTCATCTCTTATCCCTCTTATCCGTTTAATTCTTTATGTCATGGTTTTCGACATGTTCGAGGTGTGGAGGTCCATTTAACGGTGGAAATTGTCGGCGATGTACCAATGTGAGTTTCGGAGACAAGTTTGTCGGTAATCCCGATCCCATTTCAAATAATGAAACACCCGATTTTTCCTACTTACCTCCACAGCCCCAATACGAATCCTACTCATGCGAGTTTTGTGGGAATGATTCTCATTACGGTTTTGATTATCCACCACGGGTCCCGCTTGTCTATGAGCCAGAACCATGTTACAATCAGAACTTTGGTGAAAGTTATTTTCCCAATTATCTCTGTTGTGAGAATTGCGGGGGTCCTCATGCGACTTTTGAATGTCAACCGATGAATCAAAATTTTCACAATTCCAATTCTCCCGGTTTTGACAATTTCCAACCCCCACAGTATTCCATCATTCATCAATATCATCATGATAAAACTATTGGAGAATTACTAGCTGAAGAACGAACGGCTAATCCTAGTACTCAGACTTCCGAGCCTTCACAGCATTTCAATGATTACGAGGAGTGTAATCTTCCACAAAGTTCTGAAGAAATACGCATTCGAAAGCAACTACAAATGAAAAGAATGGTATGTAAGCTTCAGCAGATGAATATAAGAATCCGATATGATGACGATGATCATGAGGATACTATTCAAATGAGGGAATATTATGAGGACGACGAGGAGAGTGTTATTCCTTTGAAAGATATTATTTCTCAACTCCCTCAGTCTATTGCTATCACACCTATCTTACCTATTATTGCTTCCAAAGACTCTCTCACCATGGGGGATAAGCATCTCAGCACTATTTCGGAAACGGAATCATCGAGTGTTGAGGACCTTGTCCCAATCCCAAGTGAGTCTGAGGATATATCCGATAGTGATTGTGATTTGCCTTTTTGTGATTCTCTTGACATTTCTGAGGTTACTTCCGGGATTTTCTCAAATCCTCTTTTTGAATTTAATAATGACTACACTTTTGGGAAAGTAATTCCTCTTTTCGATGAAATGTCTGATTCCGATACAGAGACCATCACGGAAGTGGTGGAAATTGCTAGCTCTCAGAGCACACCACTTGTCCCACCTCTGTATTCTAACTTATCTCTTCCATCATGTGATGACGATTCTATCCTCACTGATGAGATGTCTTTCGAGTATCCCGTTGAGCCTTCTGGCGAAGACAAAAATTTTAATCCAGAGATACTCGTTGGAAGAATAATGCACATGGATGAAAATTTTAATGAGATGTTTGAGCTTGAAACGTACATCATCCGAACCTTTCTTCCTTTCGTCACATACGGTGTGACTTCTCCATGTCTTAACTCCCACGGGAGTGAAGATACTATCTTTGACCCCAGCATTTTCATTTATCATTTTTGAGCCGGTTCTATGTATATCTCGTCGGTGTGGAACTTTCACGTGCTTCAAATGTTTGTCCAAACATCTTGAATGAAAGTCCGATGGAGATTGTCTCTTCCACTTACTTCCCCATGAACCAATTAATTCGGGGTCGAGTCAAGCTAGCGACTCGGTAATCAAAAACAGTAGTTAAACATGGGTTTTCACCCGTGTGTACCACCCTAGTGTGGGGGGGGGGGGGGTTACCCCACGTGTTGTGTATATATGCAAGTTTCAAAAAAAAAAAAAAATCTTTCTAAATAATGGCCGTAGTATTTCCCTTTTACGTTCTTTGTTTCGGCATAACCGCCGGTACTTTTAATATTGAGGGCAATATTCATTTCTAAGTGTGGGGGGGAATTCTCACGAATTTTATCATATAATTATACCGCCCAATTCCCCCGTTTTTGGCCAAAATTTTTTTTTGGAGTAAGTGTTTTGCACTTACTCATTTGGTTATCAGTCCGCCATGTCTAATAAACAAAAGGATTGGCTAATCCAGGAGCAAACGGCTCTTGGTAAAGATTTCTCAAATCCGTTTATGGCTTGCGATTTGCCCAAAATTGTATGGTATTCAACTCACCATATCTTTAATTAGTGAAGAGTTGGCTAGCCCGCAAGTTTATGGCTTGTGGTAAAGGCAGTTGGAAATCCATAATTGGTAATTGACTCACCAAAGATAATTCTGATAATTTATCTATGAGTTGGCTAGTCCAGAGCAAACAGCTTCTGGTAAAGACAAATCAAATCCGTTTACAGCTTATGATTTGCTCAAAATCATTTGGTTATCATTGTACCAAGGTTCTTACTTGAACTGAAACAACTGGCTACTCCAGAAGTGATGGATTTTGGTAAAGAGTTTTTAAAATCCATTAAAATTCTAAAACATTGCTAGGGACTAGCAATATCTTAGTGTGGGGGATTGATGAGTGTGTAAATACTCATCATTTTTGTACAATCTAAACTGCAAAATCATCTGAAAACACTCAAAAATGCATCAAAATGATGAAAATATCACAAATCAGTGTTTTATGTGTTTTGAATGCAAAAATATCAAAATCAGACGAAAAATGATTCAAGTTTGCAAAATTGGCAGTTTTAGTCCCCCAAGTTTCAAAAGTTGTCAAATCTAGTCCCTGGAAATCAAAATGTGGAGTTTTATCATTCAAGGTCCTTTAATATTCTAAGTTGTCAAAAATGATCCTTGAATGATTCTTTGGTCAAATGGCGGAAAAGGTATCTAAAGTTTGAAAATTTGCAAAATTAGTCCTTGGATATTTTAAAAATGGAAAATGATCAAATTTTATCCTTGTACTATCAAAGTTTGTCAAGTTTGGTCTTTGTGATAAGTTTGGAAAAGTGGCATGTTCAGTCCTTTATCTTTGGTCAAATTACATTTTTGGTCCTTGTATACTTGCTAAACCAAACGGACTCCCTTTGTATTTTGAGCCCAACCAAACCAAATAGAACCCCTGCCAATATCCTTTGATCCCAGTCCAAAACCAATTGTGAACCCTCCCACCTATTAAAACCAACGGTCAAATAAGTCAAATACTGGCTACTGTTCATCTCCCTCTCAACTCCTGAAAACCAAAACCAGAGCTGTTTCCATGATTTGCTCCATCCCTCCTCCTTACCTTGTCCCCCTCCACTTTCACTAACACCCAAAGATCTTTAATTGATTCAAACCACCCCATTAATATCTCAAACCTGCTAAAAGACTTTTGGAGCCAAATCTACACTTGGACGATTATGATGATTTTGTGCAATCCAATGGCTGGAAATGAGTGGGATTCATTCAGAGGACAACAAGGAGTCCAAAAAGTCTATAAAAGAGGAAAGAGATGTAATGTATCAATATATCTAGCATAATTTTTAAGTTTCTATGTCGTTTTTAGCTTACTTTTAATTTCAGTGTATGTTTTAGTCTTAAAACTCTGTATTTCAAGTTTTTATGTTATAATAAAGCTTTTGTGAAACATCAATTCCAGTATCAAGTTATATCTCAGATTATGCAAATTTTCCTTATTTTAAAAATCTCATGAATGATCAAATGTTGTTTGTAGATGTTATTATGGATTGATATAGCACATGTAAGCTCCTATAAAGCTTATTCAAGCTTTTAGAAACACTAAAAACAGTCTAGTATCAAAAACAGAAAAATCACCAAAAATACAAATAAAATAGTTGAAAATTCAAAAATACCCTGGAAATGGTGTTCACAGCTGGAGCAGGGTGAATTTTGGATGGCCTTGGGTTAGTGGCTTAGTGGTAAGCCTATAGGAGTGGTCTTGTGATCTTGGTTCTGTGATTTCAGTTGGATAGCCATTTGTAAGCCTTTTGTTCATTTTTGCATTTCACTGTTTTAATTATTTATTAGCTTGAATTTCTGTGTTTTCATAATCATTAGCTTTAGATAAGGATAATTAACCATTAAAATCAGTTGTTTGATCATTTAAGTTTATAGTTGTTAGAAATCTCATTTTGACAGTAAAATAGCATCATCATCATTCTTATGTTTCATGTTGTTAGTTCTGTTGGTTCATGTTTATTTAGTCTTATTTAATGATATTATAAGGGCTGTAATCAGTTGTATGGTTTTAATCTTTGAAAGTCTTTGAAAAGCTTCAAAACAGTTAATTTAAAGGGTGTTTGGATTTGCCTTGATTACTGTTTTAGAGAGTGTTTGAGTTGTTGCTAGTTATTGTTTTGCGTTACTTAAGTACCATATAGGTCATAGAAACAAAGAAAATCAGTGCTTGTTTGTTAAAGTAGTCAAAATCTCTTTAATCTCGCTTAGTTGTTAACTGTTAAGGTTTTTAGTTTGTCAATCTCATCATATTAGCTTAAAACTTGTTAACTTAGCTTAATATCATCTTATTTTAGGATAATATATCATAATCAGTTAGTAGGATTAATCCAAAGTTCACATTAGTCAACTTATCCGTGATTCTGCTGAATTGCATTTGAATCTGCTGAAGCGTTATTTGCTGATTCTGTTGATTCAGTATTTGGTTTCTGCTGATATGCTTCTGCTGATCTGTTTGAAGTTTGCTTAATTGATTTTTGATTCTGCTAATGTAGAAGTTTAGATTCTGCCGATTTGTTTGTTGTTGCTAATTTCTATTCCATTTCTGCTGATTTAGAATTTTAAATTCTGCTGAATCTGCTGATTCTGCTGAATTGCTTATTGTAGTTTAATAGTCTGTTTCTTTACATTCTTTAGCTTATTTCAGTATGCTTAAGTTGTCTACAGCTTAATTTGTTCTCAACAATCCTTACTGATCACTATCCTTAGTGATCATTCTATCATCTGATCGAGTGTTTACACACCATTGAGTCTCCGTGGGACTTAACGACCTGGGAATTCATTATATTCTCTGATCTTCATTGTATTGGTTTCTGAGCAGTTTTAAGTTTATTACGGTTAGCCATTCACAAGTGGCTAGCTTGTGTGATATAGCTTGACTGTTTTCTGGAGATCAACCACTATGTAAAACAACCTCCTGGTATTGAGGATCCTGCACATCCAAACAAAGTCTACAAAGTTATTAAGGCTCTGTATGGCCTTCATCAAGCTCCTAGAGCTTGGTATGAACGACTCTCCACTTTTCTATTGCAACATGGTTACAGGAGAGGTGCAATTGATAAAACTTTGTTTATCAAGAGAGACAAAAAGGATATAATGCTTGTTCAAGTATATGTAGATGATATTGTCTTTGGAGCTACAAAACAGTCAATGGTGAAAGAATTTGAGGGCTCATGCAACAAGAGTTTTAAATGAGTTCCATGGGAGAATTAAGTTTCTTTTTGGGGCTTCAAGTTAAACAATCAAGTACTAGAATTTTCATTAGTCAAGACAAGTATGTCACTGACATTCTTAAAAAGTTTAACTTCAGTACTATCAAGCCAGTCACCACACCCATTAAAGCTCTAAACTCATTAGGAAAAGATGAAGATGGAGCAGCTGTGGATGTCAAACTTTACAGATCAATGATTGGTTGTCTTATGTACTTAACTGCATCTAGACCTGACATCATGTTTGCTGTATGTTTATGTGCAAGATATCAAGTCTCACCTAAGGTCTCTCATATGAATGCAGTCAAGAGGATTTTTAGTTATCTTAAGCAACAACCTAAGTTAGGGTTATGGTATCCTAAGGATTCACCTTTTCACTTGGAAGCTTTTTCAGACAGTGATTATGCAGGAGATAATTATGATAGAAGATCAACCACTGGAGGATGCCAATATCTTGGAAGAAGATTAGTCTCATGGCAATGTAAGAAACAAACCATTGCAGCAACATCATCCACTGAAGCAGAATATGTTGCTGCTGCAAGTTGTTGTGGACAAGTACTGTGGATGCAGAATCAACTCTTGGATTATGGATTCAATTCTAAGAATACTCCTATCTACAATGACAAAGAGAGTACAATTTGTATTGTGAAGAATCCTGTTTATCATTCCAAGACCAAGCACATTCAGATTAGGCATCACTTTATTCGTGATTGTTATTAGCATCGGCTCATTAATGTTATCAAGGTCCACACAGATGACAATGTAGCTGATCTACTCACAAAGGGATTTGATGTTTCAAGATTCAACCATTTAGTGGTGAGTATTGGTATGATTAATTATTAAGCTACGTTTAAGGGGAGGACTTAATATTAGTTTAGTTTAGTACTATGCATTGTTTGAGGGGCGGCAACACAATGTTCTTTGATGTTTTTGCTCTTGTGGAGAAGAGGATAGAAAGTACTGATTGGCATTTATCTGAAACTACTGCAATGAAAGTACTGCTTTGAAAGTAGTGCTTACGTGGAACGCACTGCTGTGTTCTCAAAGTACTGTTACAACGGTCATTTTTAAGGGGTAAAATTCAACAACGGTAACTTTATTAATTGGGCTTTGATTTTTTAAATCTTACCTATAAATAACTACCCTACCGATTTTTACTCTCATCTTTATATTTATCCCTCCATTCATCACTTTTCTCATCATTCACTTTCACCGATCCATTAATTCTTCTAACAAACAAGCAATGGCTAATCGTAACACCTGTAGTAAACACAACATGGTTGCTAATTTGGACAAGACACCAACCAATATCACTTTTCATGATATTATTGATTTCCTAATTGGGTCATCAATCAATTATGCTCTGCTGAGCTGTTGAAGTTGAACAATAAGCTCAAAAGATTGAAGAAATTTATTTGACCACTAGTTCAACATCACAGGTTGTGGGTAAAATCCCAGAAGAAGAAAGGTAAGAAATCTAAGAAGGTTTCTAAGAGCAAGAAATTTCACAAGAAGTCTTCATTCCAATTGGGGAGGAACTTTGAGCAAGAGAATTTGAATGAAGATGCTGAACCTTATGAAGATACTGAACCTCATGAAAATCTAGATGAAGAACCAGATGCTGCAGCTGATGCTCAAGGATCTGATGCTCAAGGTGCTAGTGTACAAAGTACTGGTGTTCAAGATACTGGTGTTCAAAGTACTGATGCTCAAAGTACTGGTGATCAAGGTACTGCTCTTCAAGGTACTTTTAGGCAAACTCTTATTACACCAAGGACCTTGAATTTTGATGAAGAAACTGGTCCTTCAACAATTATACATGAAGAAGCTAGTACTTCTAATCCGATTCAGCAAAAGGAACATACTGCTAGTGATGATGAGACCATTGCTCAAATAATGCTCAACATGTCAAGACCAAGAGGTATTAGTATTCCTGGAGTTGAAGAATCTCAAGTCTTACAAACTTCTCAACCTACTCAAGAAATAGATCCAAAGGATAAAGGAAACGGTATCCTAGTAGAATCAAAGAAAAAGAAGAAGCTCACTTTAGCAGAATTAAGAGCTATTCAAGAGGCTCAAAATGAAGAAGCTGCTAGAAAGTTACAAGCTGAATTAGATGCTGAAATTGAAAAACCAAAGAAGCAAACTGTTCTACCAAGAAGACCACAAGGTATTGCTAAAGAAAGGAATGCTATGATGAGTTATCTGAAGGGTCGAGGATATATAGGCTTACAAAATTTAAGATATCCAGAGATGAAAGACTTATATGATGCTGTTAGAGAGGCTTATCAAAAGGAACTGGATGGTATTATTCCTTTTGATTCTGAAAAGCAAAATGTGGATGCAAGAAAAAGAAGTTCAAAGAGAAAGAGGACAACTGATAATGAACAACTATCAAAGAAGTTTACATTGAGAACATATACAGTTGATGAGCTGAGGAATTATCTAAGGGTTGTTGATTTTGAGCATCCAAAGTCTGAAGAAGTTGCAGAGATGAAGTCTAAGATTTCTACATTTGAAGTTGTAGCATCAAAGGAAGGAGATTATCTTATGTTTCATAGAGAAGATGAAAGTTTTAGAACATTCAACTTATTGTGGGACATACTGCATATGATAGATAAAGAAGATCTGTTTCATCTGTATTAACTAGTGCAAGATTATTTTGAGCATATTCCACCAACTGGAGTGGGTTTAGTCTTGCTGGGTGATCTTACAACTATCTGGGAGACAGAAGAAACAAGTACTGATGCGCTCTGGAATAATCAAGAAGTTTGGGAAATCACAAGCTGGAGATTCTTTGAAGAATCAGGAGTGCATGTATTAGAGTTAGAAGATGGGACCATGATTCATATGCTAGCAGAAAGAAGATATTCTCTTACAAGAGATCTTATGATCAGGATGCTAGATCATGGTATGGAAGTTGAACAGGAGAATGAAATAGCTCTCATGGTAATTGAGTTGTTTATCAAATGGACAACTTTAGCAGATGATGATGCATAATTACTGGTATGGTCTTTATTATATACATCTTTTGAATAATCAGTACTTTATTCAAAGTACTGCTGAACAAACAGTACTTTATCAAAGTACTGCTTGCAACACAAAACCAGTAAAGTCTTTTAATAAAAATAAGCAATTTTTGTAAAGTGCAAAATGCTTTTTGAAGCACAAGATAACAACAACAAATTGTTTTGAAAGTAACAGTTGGTGTTAGTACCTGTACTACACAACAAATGGTAATCAACTCACCATGTTTAATAAACAAGAAAGAGTTTGACTCATCATCAGGGTACGACTCTGATGTGATTATCAAATCCGTTTTTAGTTGACAATTTACTAAAAATTGTATGGTTTTCAACTCATCATATCTGTAATAGTGAAGAGTTGGCTAGCCCACAAGATAAATGGTTTGTGGTAAAGGCTGTGGAAAATCCATTTGTATGGTAATTAGTTCACCATGGTTGTAAGAACTAACTAGTCCAAAAGCAAATAGCTTTTGGTAAAGACTTAACAAATCCGTTCATAGTTGATGATTTGCTAAAAATCATATGGTTATCAATGTACCATGGTTTTTCACCTAAACATTGGCTTCTCTAGAGTTAATGGCTTTGGTAAAGAGACATCAAAATCCATTAATTTTTCAAAGATTCACCTCTCACAGGAGGTTACTGATGTGGGCCCAAGTGTTGATGAGCAGGCTATGATGTTTCTGGAGGCCCAAGATCGTGTGACAAAAGGGCCTCACTAAAATGGGCATAACTTGGGCTACGGGGCTCCGTTTTAGGCGAATGACCAGTCAAATCGAAGCTTGGAATGAGGAGCACGTGGTGGAAAACTGACTTAGTCAGTTTCCAGAACTTTTGAGCCCCGAAACACTCTATTTTATGAGTTATTTGCATTTTAGTGTTTTTTCAGGTTTTTTTGGACTTTGTTTATGCAATAACTTTCGGCTCGTTTGTCTTTTAAGGCCCGTTTCTGTTTTGTATTCCTATTTAACAGTTCCTTTGTAATGTGGGATAATCAGTTTTATGAAATACCAAAAGTCTATTTTTGGCAGCTTTGCTAAGAATTCCCTATAATCGGCATTCGGGTGAATCAACGATTATTGGTAGGATCGTTCCTGGTATTCGTGTGAATCAACAGGTCCGATTTTTTTTATCTCATTATTTAGTCTACATCAGTTGGTTTCAGAGCTAAAAGTTCCTAATCATTATGCCTCCAAGGAGGAATAGGAATACTAATGACGCCTATGAACAAGAATTTGAGCAGCGTCTTATGGCAAGAATGGAGGAGCGAATGGGTCAGTTTGTTGATCAATTAACTGATCAGATGACTGACTTAATGAATCAAATAAGGCCTCGTAATCGTAACCGTCAGGAAAGTGAAGACGAATAGTCAGAAAATCCGTTCGGTGAGTGTGACGGTTCATCTTCTGACGAACAACAAGAAAGGCGACCAAGGCAAAATGAAAGGGAGGATAATAGGCGTTGGGAATCTGGACTGAGGGTCAATATTCCTGAGTTTGATGGGGATACTTTGAATCCTGAGGGGTTCATTGATTGGCTTGTTGCGGTCAAAGAAGTGTTTGAATTCAAAGAGCTTCCTGAAAACAAGAAGGTTTCACTGATCGCTACCAGGCTACGTGGTAGGGCATCTGAATGGTGGCAGCAATTGAAACTGACGCGGGAGAGAGTTGGAAAGCCAAGAGTCACGACTTGGAGGAAGATGAAAAAGTGCATGAGAGCCAACTTTATTCCTCATAATTACCAACGGTTGATGTACCAGCGGTTACAGAATCTGAAACAGGGGGCCAAAACTGTTGAAGATTACACAACCGAATTTTACCAATTAATTGCAAGGAATGATATTCAAGAGACTGATGAACAACTAGTCACCCGTTACATTGGTGGTTTAAGAGTCCAGATCATGGATTTTGTTAACATGTTTGATCCGGTGACACTTTCAGATGCATATCAACGTGCATTATCTTTTGAAAAACAGAACCGACGTGTGGGAGGTTCCTCTTATCCTGCTATAACAGGAGGTAGTTCTGGTTCGGGTAACGTAACATCACATTTTGTTCCTAATCAGGCGAGACAGGGTGGTAGCAATACTGGACCGGTTTCTAAAGGGGTTGGAAGTAGTAGCTTGAAGTGTTTTAACTGTGGTGAACCCGGTCACCGACAGTCAGAATGTAAGAAGGCAGGGAAAAGGTACCTATTTGCTGATCCCGATGGCAATATGTATACTTGGGAAGTTGATGACGTGGCTGATGAGGAGTATGAAGAAGGCCTAACATTTGATGAAGATGTTGAGTATGAAGAGGAAGTTGTGAATGGAGATGTGGGGGTAGCTTTGGTGGCAAGGCACTCTTGCTTAACACCAAAAGCTGTTGGCGATGATTGGCTCAGGCACAACATCTTTCACTCAACCTGTACTATCTCGGGTAAGGTGTGCACCTTTGTGGTTGACCCGGGTAGTTGTGATAATTTGATATCTGAAGAGGCAGTTCAGAAGTTGGGACTGAAGACATAGACCCGTTCCAAACCTTACAAGTTACAGTGGCTTAAGAAAGGTGGTGAGGTTACTGTTTCCAAACGTGTCCTTGTTCTATTTTCTGTTGGGACAACCTACAAAGATAATGTTTGGTGTGATGTGGTGCCCATGGATGCTTGTCACTTATTACTGGGTAGACCTTGGGAGTATGATCGCAACACAAATCATAATGGGCGAACTAATACTTATAGTTTCCTATTTGATGGTGTGAATATAACATTGATGCCGAATAAGCCCAAAGAACTAGTTAACAAGCCCACTGGTACTTTACTAACCCTTTCCCAGTTTGAGGACGAGTTAAAGCAGGGAGATGAAGTCTTTGTGCTAATAGGGAAGGAGGTAGTTGAAGATAGCGAAATTCCCGAGGCTATGATTCCTTTACTCAAGGAATTTTCTGATGTTTTTCCTGATGATTTGCCTGACGGTTTACCCCCGTTGCGTGACATCCAACATCATATTGATTTAGAGCCTGGTTCACAATTTCCTAACAGGCCACATTATAGGATGAGTCCGGTAGAGCATGAGGAATTGCGACGGCAGGTGGAGGAACTTGTTTCTAAGGGTCACGTTCGAGAGAGCATGAGTCCTTGTGCTGTTCCTGCCCTATTGACTTCGAAGAAGGATGGAACATGGCGTATGTGTGTTGATAGTCGAGCCATCAACAAGATTACTGTGAGGTACAGGTTTCCTATCCCTCGGCTTGATGATTTGCTTGACCAGATCAGTGGTGCCACTATTTTCACAAAGTTGGATTTGAAGAGTGGGTATTACCAGATCCGTCTTAGACCTGGTGATGAATGGAAGACTGCCTTCAAGACTCGTGAAGGGTTGTATGAATGGTTGGTGATGCCTTTTGGTTTGTCAAACGCACCTAGTACGTTTATGCGTGTGATGAACCAATTGCTCATGCCTTTTATTGGGAAGTTTGTGGTTGTTTATTTTGATGATATTCTCATTTATAGTACTTCTTTCAGTGAGCATCTCATCCATGTGAAGCAGGTCTTGACTTTACTTCGCAAGGATAGTTTCTATGCAGCCACAAAGAAATGTGTGTTCATGACCCCTAAGGTTCTGTTCTTGGGGTATGTTATTTCCGGTGATGGAATACAAGTGGATGCGTCTAAAGTAGCAGCTGTTCAAGGGTGGCCAACTCCAACTACCATCACTGAAGTTCGTAGTTTTCATGGGCTTGCTTCCTTTTATAGGTGGTTCATCCTAAATTTTAGTTCCATTATGGCTCCATTGACAGATTGCATGAAGGGAAAGTCATTTGTGTGGACGGAGGAGGCCGAATTCGCTTTTCAGATTATCAAAGAAAAGCTCACTACAGCACCAATTCTTGTATTGCCTGATTTTTCTCAAGTTTTTGAGCTTCATACTGATGCCTCAAAGGTTGCAATTGGCGGGGTTCTCAGTCAAGGTGGTCGACCTGTTGCCTATTTTAGTGAGAAATTGACAGAGCCAAAGTCTAGGTACACTACTTATGACTTGGAGTTTTATGCTATTGTTCAAGCTATAAAGCATTGGCGCCATTATCTGTTTCATAAGGAGTTTTTTTTGTTCACTGATCATGATTCTTTAAGGCATATTCGCACTCAAGATAAGGTGTCACATAAGCATGGGCGTTGGCCAAACACAAGACTGGTGTTAGGAATCGGGTCGCTGATGCCTTAAGCAGGAGGAGTAATCTGCTTGTATCTATGAGAGTTGATGTACCAGGACTGGATGTCATTCGCGAGCAGTTAACCCTTGACCCATATTTTTCTGTTGTTATGCAGGGTGTGCAATCTGGCCAAAAACCAGATTTCCTTCTACATGATGGTTTTCTTTTCAAAGGGAATCAACTATGTATTCCTAATTCTAGCCTTCGCTTGAAAATTATTAAGGAATTACATGGCGAGGGACATGTTGGTTGTGATCACACTTTACAGTTGGTGCAAGCTTCTTATTTCTGGCCTACTATGAGGAAAGAAGTGGAACATTATGTCAAGCGGTGTCGTATTTTCCAAGTTTCAAAGGGTACAGCTACTAATGCGGGACTCTATATGCCTTTACCGGTTCCTTTGCAGCCATGGGTTGATATCAGCATGGATTTTGTGTTGGGGTTACCTCATACTCAAAGGGGTAATGATTCAATATTTGTTGTTGTTGATCGTTTCTCTAAGATGGTACATTTTATTGCATGCAAGAAGACAACATATGCAGTTAATGTGGCCCAACTTTTCTTTCGCGATGTATATCGTTTACATGGTTTGCCTTCATCTATTGTTTCCGATCGTGACACTCGGTTTCTAAGTCATTTTTGGCGTAGTTTGTGGAAGATGGTGAATACTCAACTCAATTTTAGTAGTGCTTATCATCCCCAAACTGATGGGCAGACTGAAGTTGTTAACCGATCTCTTGGTAATCTGTTGAGGTGTTTAGTAGGTGATCATGTGAAGGCATGGGATCAGAAGTTATGTCAAGCTGAGTTTGCTCATAATCATGCTGTTAATCGGAGCACTGGGTTTAGTCCGTTCCAGGTGGTTTATTCTGCTCAACCACGTGGACCTCTTGATTTAATGTCTCTTCCTATTTCTAGTTCTATTCCAAAGAAAGTGCAGGATTTTGTTGAAGGGTTACATGAAGTTCATAAAGCTGTTCATGACAACTTGGTTCGAGCTAACTCAAAGTACAAGCAAGATGCTGATCAAAAGCGGAAGCATGTGGATTTTGAGGTAGGTGACTTTGTATGGGCTGTTTTAACTAAGGATCGTTTCTCGGTTGGTGAGTATAATAAATTATCTGCTAAGAAAATTGGCCCATTGGAAATTGTTGACAAAATTAACTCCAATGCTTACCGTTTGAAGTTACCGAGCCATATCCGATGTTCAGATGTGTTTAATGTGAAACACTTGTTGCCTTACTTTGGTGATTCTTCTGATGATGATCTTGATGTGAATTCGAGGATGAATTTTGTCTACCCAGGGGGGAATGATGTGGGCCCAAGTGTTGATGAGCAGGCTATGATGTTTTTGGAGGCCCAAGATCGTGTGACAAAAGGGGCCTCACTAAAATGGGCATAACTTGGGCTACGGGGCTCCGTTTTAGGCGAATGGCCAGTCAAATCGAAGCTTGGAACGAGGAGCACGTGGTGGAAAACTGACTTTGTCGATTTCCAAAACTTTTGAGCTCCGAAACACTCTATTTTATGAGTTATTTGCATTTTAGTGTTTTTTCAGGTTTTTTTGGACTTTGTTTATGCAATAACTTTCGGCCCGTTTTTGTTTTGTATTCCTATTTAATAGTTCCTTTGTAATGTGGGATAATCAGTTTTATGAAATACCAAAAGTCTATTTTTGGCAGCTTTGCTAAGAATTCCCTATAATCGGCATTCGGGTGAATCAACGATTATTGGTAGGATCGTTCCTGGTATTCGTGTGAATCAACAGGTCCGATTTTTGTTATCTCATTATTTAGTCTACATCAGTTACACACCTGGAAGTGATGAGAATAGTATGAAACTATATAATCTGATGTACATTTTGTCATATGTTGCTGAGTAGCTGAAAAGATCTGTTGCTGATAGAGATTGCTGATAAAGATAACTTTGATGATGACAATACAAACTCAGTGAGTACAAGACGAATTTGAAGTTAAAGATACAATATTTCCTTGAAGACAAAGATGTTGAAGTTAAAGATACAAAGGAACTTGAAATCAAGCAAGTAGAATTCAAGTTAGGGGAGGATTGTGGGATACTAAGTCAAAGTGCTGCTGAAAGTCAAAGTACTGTTTAATAAAGAAAGTCAAAGTACTGCTCGTGTCAAAGTACTTATATGCTAAAGGACTGCTATGCAAATCGTTTAAGGATTATTATGTAATTCTAGAATATTCTTAGATTAGAATTAGTTTACTTGTCGTACAAGGATTGTGATTGTAAACCGATTAGGGTATTCCTTATGCCTATAAAAGGACTCCTAGATTGGCATTAGAGATACGAATGAACTTACATGCAAGTACGATATTAGAGTTATTTAGCGATTAGGTTTGTTAGTGAATCTGTATAATAAGCAGGTTCAAAGTTTGGTTTTAATATAATCGTTGAAGTTTAAAGTTATTCTTCTTAGCTTTGTTAAAGTAGATTCCGCATACTTAATAGAGTTATATCAGTGTTTCATTGTTAGTAGTTTTGTATTTATTCAAGGTTGCTAAACCCTTACAAGCTACATAGTTAGTTTGGTTAGAGTATATCGATCCAACACGAGCCATGTCCAACAATATTGATTGGTTCAACCCTGAATCTAACATCGACTTCACCAGACATGACAAGGTTCCATACTACACCGACTGGACTAAGCCACTACCCACCATTGGTCGACCTGATCAACCAAGGATTCCCTACCGATATTTCTTCAACAATGACCTGGAATTTCTTCAACACGGTAGCGATGTGAGCAAAAATACGCTACCTTACTCACCTTCCCCATACCGGCAGCAATCTTCTCCAACAATATGGCCATCGAGGAAGAAGCCACACATATGTTCGTTGATAATGTGGTAAAGTATGACCTCGATGCACTGTATGGAATTCATCACTGGCCTGAACGAAGAAGAATCTACTACAGAAGCTGCCAGGTACTCAAATCGAAGAAAGAGGTATACAGTGAACAACGGATCATTGCTATAATGCATGTCAGCCTGTCTACTAAGTGAGACTACTCATTCCTAAAGAAAATAGTAGTCAAACGCCAAGACGAACAGGAACATGACTTTTCTGAAGCGGATTTTCTGAGATTGTCACTCAATGACATTGAAGACATGTATCTTGCTAAGTTACAAGGTCGAATGCGACATTTCTCCCCTAACATCCAACTCCAGTACATCAAGTCATTGCTGATATTCATCAGAAGCATCGTCATCCAAGAACGTGTTGAAGACCTTCAACTTGCCGTGGAATCATATCAAGATATTCATCAGAAGCATCGTCATCCAAGAACATGTTGAAGACCTTCAACTTTCCGTGGAATCATATAAAAAACATGTTAATCTCACACCACCAATGCTATACATTCCTGATATCAACCACCTGGCTCAATACACCATCCTTTAGAAACCAAAGTTTGGGGTAGTTTACCGCAGTGAACTTCACCGTAATTGTTTCATGGCGTGCAAGGAGCTTCACAAGTTTTGTGATCACACTTTAAAGAAGGTTCGGGACGGGTTAGCATATCGGTTAAAGGAGATTCATGAAGGAATAGGGTCGAAGAAAAGGTGGAATTCGAGTGAAAGAAGGGATGCGAAGAAAATCATCACAAGGATTGATGAAAGGTTGTTTCATCGTGATCAGATAAGGACTTTGGAGAGCTTCGTGGGTGGACATCCGAGCATATATCTAACAGGCTATCAACGTCCAGAAAGAACTCCTGGTGTTATTGACGGACTTCCTAGTACTACTTGATTTGTTTCTTTCACTAATATTTGGATGTGTTGATCTTTATCATTCACAATGGCTTGTGTACACATAACAGTGTACAACCTGTACTTGTAATGAAAGGACCCTGTAGTACGCCTCAGTGCCATAATCCTATAAAAGGAGCGAAAGCTTTTTACTTTTGAGTAAAACTAATCAAAACTTTCACTTTCAAAGTTTTGCTCAAAAGAACAAGTACTTCCCCTTATGATTTTCAAATTCTCAAAAGTTAACATCACTTGTTGAGGGGGAGTATTTGCTTAAAACATTGTTCGCAAATGATTATTCATGGAAATCTTCCCACAAAGCTCGAAATGGACATATTTGATATCAAAATTTCGTCAAAAATAACATTTATATGCCATTTTTGAGGGGGAGAAAAATTATGTGATAAGAAATATGTTAAGGATTGCTATTGAATCTTCGCGCTAAAGACTTAACCAATGAATTGACGAGCTCTTAAATGTTAGTAACTCGAAAAGACTTGTCCGGGACGGGTAATAATTTCAAGCTAGTTCGCTAGTGATGTAAACATGTCTCGCAAAGGACTTGTCCTAGTAGAATGTACCATTCGAGAAACTCTTGGTAGACATGAACCTTGACGGGTCAAGCCTCCTCACCAAGGAGTGTTTACTACTTCAAGCTGACCTAGTCAGTGATGTAACCGTGACTCGCGGGGAATTGTCTATCTTGAGTTGATCAATTCAAAAGTGTGCGCTCTTCTCTTACCGTGCTGATTTCTGTCAAAACTCTTAAGCACGTATTGAAGGGGAGTATTTCTGCAAAATATAAAACTCTTTCAGTGGTACAAAATGTTTTTACTCATAACCACTTTTAGAGATTTTTATGAAAATGGCTTTATGGCAACATAGGTTAGTCATGGATTTATAAGGTGACTAAGGTTAGGAATAACAGTCCTATGATCCGCCAGAGCCGGAAGGATCTACCTATAGACACCACCAATAGTTAGAATTTAGAAGTCCTTAGGTATGATTATAAAAAGGAGAAAATGAGAATCAGAGAAAGAAGGAGTTGAAGAATTAAAAAGAAACGTAATGAAAAGGGTGAAAATAAATAGCCCTCCAGATTATTCAACTTAGGGCAGACACCGGGTTCAATTCATATGCTACTGGTTGTCACAAGATGACACCGGTATTGAAGATTAAAGTCGTCATGGACCCAGTGACGCATGCACTAAACCTTCTTAGCCACTCAACTTTCTCTTAATAGAAGCTTGTTTCATTCTCACAGGGAACCCTACGTAAACTATCGGCTTTCTCTTAGAGATTGCTGGTATTGAAGAAGGAGACCCTCTCCCTAGTCTCTGCTTAGGAAAACCAAAGAGCACTATTGAGTCTAGAGCCACGAGATTCACCAAGAGATCTCTTAGGAACACTCAACATTTCATCACTTGTAGTTCAATAATAAGGATGCAAGTGATACATTATCAAGTCCTTCACATATCTTAGCAATCTATCGAGAGCATTTATGAGGGGTTCACAACTGTGATCCTCAGTGATTGAATGGAAACTCCTGCCAGGGTCAACATCAAACAACCCTGACAGTAGGTCACTTCGGTAACTCCTTATGGGTTACGCTTAGTGTGTCTCAAACGGTCTACAGTTGTGGGGTGATGCTTCGGTGTACCTAAGCGACTCACCTAAACCGTAGATGTACTTCGGTATATCGTGTTAGCCTTCTTGAGGGCATCCGGTTTCAGGAACAAGCTTTGCTAGAATTAGAAATGTGTCTTCACATTATGCCGTTGACACTCCCGAAGTTCGAACTTGTAATTGCTGGAAATCCCACTAAGGAGATTCCTTTCAAGAATCGAGTCCTGAATATGTGGGTCATTACTTGAACTTGTTCAATGTAATGTCAACTGTCCCTTACGGGATTCGGATGGCTGATTCGCCCGACCAAGGTGAATGGAATCAAGACATTCATCAGTAGAACAATTGTAGTAATAAATTCTTTATGAAAAGATTACAATGATCAATTGGTGTTTGTGACTGTACCAGAGATGCTGCTGCTGATGGATGCTCGCGGGAGGAAGAGATCGTGCTGATTCTCCACATGCTCATACCAACAACAACACGAAAGAAGTTCTCTCAAAATCAAAGGAAACACAAAGTCATAATGATTCTTCATCTAATCAAAGAATCTACAAAGTTATGAAGACTCGAGAACTACTTCACATCTGGAATTCATCGTCAAATGAGCATGTGAGCATGTTGGAGAAAGACGCGGAGACGCTGGAGCAACAAAGCTGACCTGTAGCTAACAACAACATACTATCACAACCACCACAAAGAAAAAAGATTTAAAGAACAATGAAATCAAAGACGTCAAAGCAGAATACTTCAAAAGAAACAAGATCCCTACACTGGGGAGATTGTTGGAATCAAGGCACTTCTTCTCACAAGAAAGAAGAATATCAGAAGACGTCAATGCAACTGTTACATCAGCACCAACAACATTTAAAGATTACTTAAGTCATTAATTACCAAAACTTAGGGGGAGATTGTTCGAATCACTCCTAAACTATATTTCAAGAATTTGTAATTAACACGTAATAGGTTGCTTAATTAGGCTTTTTAAGTTAGTATAAATGGCAAGGCTTATGTAGAAAGCCCATAGGCCTTGGCCCAAGCCCAATAAGGAAAGGAAGGGAACTTGTGTGTTACCCTAGTTCCTTCCTATAAATAATGTTGTAAACTCCCATTTGGGAGTTGGTTGTTCACTTTACACATTTATCATACGTATATCCTTTCTTATTCATTTGTGTGTGTGTGTTTAGTGTTCATCCGATCTCTCCTTCATCTCTTTCTTACATATTGATGCTTGTGTTACAATATGGTGACGTAACACCTTTGTTGTCATATGCAATTTCCTTTTAGATAAGAGATATGTAGATAACTGAAACTTCTACCAACTTTTCAAAAGTGTTCAATAATAAGATAAAGTCAATGGTTACTCAACATTCGATAATCATGGGTGTTCTAAATTTCTGAATGTCAGTACTAATGTACTAATTTGTTCAATATATAGTAAAAGATCCAGAGCTATTTAGTTGTAACTAGTGTGACAAATAAGTAATATTATCTAGGCACGTTCGAATGGTGAAGCTAGTGATTAGTTTATTAAGCAAGTGATGCATAACCTTGATTGGGAGCTGTCATTGGGAACATGTTGTAGCATTTGTCAAAACCTTAGAATGTCCTCAAGCTTGAAATTTGAGTCTTAGGCTTTGTTTAGACATATAAGTAGTAGAAGATATTTTTGGGACCATGATCTAGCTTCTGCTACTTGAGAAGCTTTGCTCATTGTTGGCGTTAGCTATCCTTAACCTTTGGTAAATAGGAAAAGTTTCCATGGACTAAGGATAGTAAGAAGAGCAACTAGGACTGTTAAGGATGTGTTGGGTGCATTATCTGTTTTGTTAATACAAATATCGTCATTAAACGTTATTTATATTTTATGATCTTTACCTAACTTTTGTTAACGATAAAAGTAAATTTAATTTTTATAAAGCTTAAAGCTTGTCAAGTTTAATAGATATTAAAACAAGCTTTTTATCAAATAATATCTTCATCACTCAAGCATTTACATGTTAATTAATCATATTGTTAATATGCCTCTAAACCAAAATGTATGTTAACATTTTTAGATCAAGCATGTTTTGGTTTCTTAAAAACAAAAACATTACATATGCATTTACATTTAACATATTTCTAAAATTAGAAAAACAACACATGACATCATGTAGTGCATCATTGAAATCTCTAGAAGATTTCACTAGATATTTTGTGTAGATTTAGACTCTACATATCTTACACAATCTTGGATAGATATGGTTGACTTTGGTAAGATTTTGGTGATCTTGCTGTCAGACCCCGACGACACCAAACTAATACACCGGCGGAACCCTTTTAAGGGATCCGTGGTCCGTGGTGCCTGCTGATCATTTTGGCTATAAATAGCAAAGCCAAACCAAGTTGTTTTTCATCCCTTTCTAGCATATTCACATACATTCCTTCTCTCTAACATTTCTAACTCAGTTTCATATCATTATAGTGATCCTCTTTTGTAGCAAAGAAGATCAAGGCATATTCAAGCTTCAACAAATAGTTGAAAGTCTTGTTTGTTTGTTGTTGTATGATCTAGTGTTGATTCATACATCATTGTTGTACCATCTTGTGAGTGTGAGTGGTTAGTATTTTAGTCCTTAAAATATATTGTGTGTGGGAGTGGTTGTACCCTTGAAAAGAACTCGACATCTAGCTTAGTGTCAGAAATAGTGTGTAAGCGAAGTGTAAAGGTTTCTCCGCCGCTGAAAGGAGCTTGTTGACTTGTGAAGTTAAACTCTCTAGTGTGAGACTCGGGGAGTGGAGTAGGGCAAGGAAAAAGAGTCCTTGTAGACCGAACCACTATAAACAACTTGTCGTGGTTTGATTGTTTGTTTCCTTATTTACTCTATATATATATTTCTTGCATATTGATTAACATATCTAAGATCAATATCAATTGATCTTTCAATAAGTTTCAAAACGAAGTTTTTAATCGGTAAACTATTCAACCCCCTTTCTAGTTTTCCACAATTGGTACAAGAGCCTCGTTGCTCAAGAATTTCTAAAATATATTGTATTTTATAAACTTGAAACAATCCATGGATTCCGAAAACTTTAAAGAAGGGAAATCTATGCAAAGACCACCACTCTTTGAAACCAATGGATTTATCTATTGGAAAAACCGTTTTGAAACATATGTAAAATCAAAAGATATAGATCTTTGGTTTGTTATAATTAAAGGAGACTTTAGTTCTACAACAAAAGATATTTCTTTTGATGATCAAAAGAAATTAATAGCCAAAAATAATGAAGCTAAAATGATGCTTTATAATGCTTTACCTAGAAAAGAATATGAAAGAATTTTTATGTGTGAAACCGCTAAAGATATTTGGGAATCTTTGATTATTACACATCAAGGAAATTCACAAGTCAAGGATAACAAAATTGATCTTCTTGTTTAACAATATGAACAATTTGTTATCCCTGAAGATGAAACCATTGATTGTGGTTTTGCTCGCTTTAATACTATTATTACATCTCTTAAAGCACTTGATGAATCTTTTCGTAGTAAGAACTTTGTCAGGAAATTTCTTAGAGCACTCCATCCGAAGTGGAGAGCTAAAGTAACGGCTATTGAAGAATCAAAAGATCTCTAAAAAATATCACTAGATGAGCTAATCGGAAACCTCAAAGTACACGAAATGGTGATGGAGAAAGATTCGGAAATCATCAAAGGAAAAAGAGAAAAAAGTCAAATCCGTTGCTCTAAAGGCAAGAACTGAATCAAGTAATGATGACGAATCTTGCTCCGGTAGTGAGAATGAGGAGTATGCTATGGCCGTTAGAGATTTCAAAAAGTTCTTTAGAAGAAGAGGAAAATTCGTAAGGCAACCTCGAGAAGAAAAAAAGCCATTCCGAAAAGACCGAGATGACAAAAAAGGAAAAGGTGAAAGAAAGTGTTTTAGATGCGGTGATGCAAGTCATCTAATAGGAGATTTCCCCAAGCCACCTAAAAGCAAAACTCAATGAGCTTTTGTAAGTGGTGCTTGTAGTGATAATGATGATAATGAAGAATCAAGTAAGGATGAGACCGCTTTAATGGCACATGAATCAAACGAGGTATATTCCGACTCATCTTATTCTTCTATTGATGATGACACTTTGCAAAAACAATATAATCAATTATGTGAGCTTAGTTTAAAAATCATAACTAAAAATAAGTTTTTAAAGACTAAAAAGAAATTTTTATAAAATGAAGTCTATGAGTTAAAAGAAAAGGCAAAACGATTGGAAAAGGGGAAAGCAAATGACGATGATTGCAAATCATGTCAAGAGCTTAGTCTTGAAATAGAAAAACTAAAACTCACACAAGAAGTTCTAATCGAACATAACTCTAAATTTAAAAGGTTTAACAAAAATATTGCTTGTGCCGATAAAATAGTTAGAATTCAAAAAACACCAGGAAACATGAATGGACTAGGATTTAATGAAGTATTAATTCAAAAGAGTCAAACCAAAACGATCGAAAAAGACAAACAAAATGTCAAAACTGCTGTAGTACATCACGAACCCAAAAATAGGGTTCCGTCCGTTGTACAGTTTGGTGCCGTGGGGACTGCAGCAGGACAGAATGTTTGCAATACGGACCATAGTGAATTTGTTAAAGTAACAAAGAAAACCAAGGATAATGTTAAACTAAAACTTGCTGTTACATCAGGAGTAGGACTTGCTAGAAATGAATTTAGATCTAAAACTATTCAACAACGATCTAAAACACCTATTGCCAAACGCCCCTTTCCCAAGAGCAACCACAACATACAACCCAACTATCAACATACCGGTTGGAATCAAAACTTCCCTAGATCATATCAAATTCCAAATTACATGCCATGGAACCCTTACCCACCATTTCCATATATGAACCAAGTAAATGATATGCTTAACCCAAACGGACCCATGAGATATTGGGGACCAAACGCTTGAGTTATTTGTGTCATAGGTATGCTTGAAAGTTGGATTAGAACCTGATGAATGGATAAAAGATAGTGGATGCTCACGACACATGACGGGCAACAAAAGCCTCTTCTCAACATACCAAGAGTATGACGGAGGTAATGTCACTTTTGGTAGCAATCTCAAAAGCAAAATCATTGGCAAAGGTACGATCGCTCATAACTCCCTAACTATTGAAAATGTTGCTCATGTCGATAGGTTAGGATTTAATCTACTTAGTATTAGCCAACTATGTGATAAAAAGTATAAAGTACTATTTGAAGAAAATGGTAGTAAAATACTAAAAGATGGTATCACCAGAGCTAAAGGAGTTAGGAAAAATAACATCTACGTCATGAAAATAGATAAAACATCTAATGACAAAATTTGTCTAACAACCTTAGATGATAACTCAACTCTTTGGCATAGACGCTTAGGTCACGCTAATATGAGACTTATCCATAAATCTTCAAAAGAGCTAGTTAGAAATTTACCAAAACTAAAATATGACCAACATTTTTGCGACGCTTGCAAAATTGGTAAACAAACTCATAGTAGCCATAAGGCTAAAAACATGGTGTCCACATCTAAGTGTCTATAGCTTTTGCATATGGACTTGTTTGGTCCTTCCGTTATAAGAAGCTATGGTGGCAACTTATACACTTTGGTTATAGTAGATGATTACTCAAGGTTTACTTGGACATTATTTTTGAAAACTAAAAATGAAGCTCTTGATAAATTTGAAATTCATAGCAAGAAAATTCAAAATCAACTAGGTGTTAACATTGTGTCGATCCGAACGGATCATGGTCGTGAATTTGACAATGAAACACAATTTGGAAACTTTTGTGATACAAATGGTATAACACATAACTTCTCGGCTCCTCGAACACCTCAATCTAATGAAGTTGTAGAACGTAAAAATAGAACCATTCAAGAAATGAGTAGAACAATGCTTAATGAATAAAACATACCTCAAAAGTTTTGGTGTAACGCCGTTGACACTTCTACATACATTTTAAATAGAGTTTTAATACGTCCTTTCTTAAACAAAACACCATATGAATTATATAAAGGCAAAAAGCAACCTTAGGATATTTTAGAGTGTTTGGTTGTAAATGTTTCATCCTTAATACTAAAGACTATCTCACCAAGTTTGACTCAAAGTCTTATAAAGGTGTATTTCTTGGTTACTCACAAACTAGTAAAGCTTACATTGTCTTAAACAAAGAAACAATGAGAGTCGAGGAATCGTTGAACATAACATTTGATGAAAGTCCACCTCCCTCTAAGACATCACCTTTGGTAGATGATGACTTAGTTGAAAATCAACTTGTAGAAAGTCAAGAAATAATTGAAAATGACAAGGAATATGAACCATTAAATATTGAAATTATAAACATCAAAGAATCCTAAAGCCATCCTTTAGAAAAGGTCATAGGACAACTAAATCAAAGAACGTTAAGATCACAAGCCCAAAATCAAAGCAATTACTTTTGCTTTGTATCAACCATTGAACCGAAAAACATAAACGAAGCAATAAAAGATGAATCTTGGGTAATTGCTATGCAAGAAGAGCTAAACCAATTTGCTAGAAATGATGTTTGGAAGTTGGTTCCAAAACCTAAAGATCAAACTATAATTGGAACAAAATGGGCCTTTCGAAATAAAATGGACGAAAATGGTATAGTGTCTAGAAACAAAGCTAGGCTTGTCGCACAAGGTTATAATCAACAAGAAGGTATTGATTATAATGAAACTTATGCACCCATAGCTAGACTCGAGTCTATTAGAATCTTACTTGCATATGCATGTGCTTATGACTTTAAATTATTTCAAATGGATGTTAAGAGTGCATTTCTTAATGGGTTTATTAATGAAGAAGTATATGTTGCTCAACCTACCGGTTTTACCGACTTTGAGAAACCACATCATGTTTTCAAACTCAAGAAGGCATTATACGGACTTAAGCAAGCACCAAAAGCTTGGTACGATCGACTTAAGACTTTTCTAGTTGAAAACAAATATACCAAAGGATTAGTAGATAATACTCTTTTTACAAAGAAAAAGGAATCACACATTATCATAGTTCAAATATACGTTGATGACATCATATTCGGATCAACTTGTCAAGAGCTATGTGATGATTTTTCTAAAATCATGCACGACGAGTTTGAGATGAGTATAATGGGTGAGTTAAACTTCTTTCTAGGACTTCAAATTAAACAACTAGAAGATGGCAAATTCTTTAACCAATCTAAATACATAAAAGATATGCTTAAGAAATTTGGTCTTGAAGACTCAAAACCAACTAAGACACCCATGTCTTCGGACACTAAACTCACTAAGGATGAGGAAGGTGAATCGGTAGATAACACTAAATATAGAGGAATGATCGGTAGCCTACTCTATCTTACAGCTAGTAGACCCGAAATTATGTTTAGTGTTTGTCTATGTGCTCGCTTTCAAGAAAATCCCAAGGCATCACACTTATAAGCATTAAAAAGGATATTTAGATACATTAAGGGAACGACATGTTTAGGATTATGGTATCCCAAAGGAACGGGTGTAGAAACTATAGTGTATGCCGACTCGGACCATGCCAGTGACTATGTCGATAGGAAAAGTACAAGTGGTATTTGTACTTTTGTTGGACATTGTCTTACCTCATGGTTCGCAAAGAAGCAAACGACTCTAGCTATCTCAACTACTGAAGCCGAATACGTCGCAACCGGAAAAGCATGTCAACAAGCTCTTTGGATGAAGCAAGCTCTCGTGGATTACGGAATTCATCTCAACGATATCTCTATACTTTGCGACAACAAAGGAGCTATTGATCTCAGCAAAAATCCCGTCCAACATGCTCGTACGAAGCATATTGAAATCTGCCATCACTTTCTTCGCGACAATGTTTAAAAAGGAAATATCTCAATTGAGAAAATATCCTCCGAAGACAACATTGCCAACATCCTAACTAAGCCTCTCAAACGAGAACCATTTAATCTTCTTAGACTTGGTTTAGGGATAATGGAACCAAACATGTAGTTAAAACATAGTCTAAACCTTAGAACAAACAAAACAAAACAAATTAGTTTAAGTCTGCTACTGTTCCCACGGCACCAAACGACAAAAAGGACGGAACCAAATTTTTGGTGGCGTCTGGTCCGTGGTGACAACAGTAGCAAAAATACCACTTACAAAACGTCTTCTTCCTCACAACCCACTTTACCAAAACGTATCAACAACACACCTACCTCATTGTTAAGACTTTCTCACCCATTAATTACTGAAGATAACATCATTGTAAGTATCCTAACTACATTACTTCTCTTAAATCTGAGTCTAGGATTCTAATTTGTGCACAAAATCATTACATGGGGATTATGTATATTCTTGTACAAAACATGGATTCAATTGGCAAATTGCATAACTAGTCATTGAAATTAGGTACTACATTGTCACATTGCATAAACTAATCATGTTTCCCACTAATTAAAAGATAATTACTATAAGGCCTTATTCTAATTAAACAAATACCCCATGTCAAAATTTTGAAAAGCTTCTCACTTGTAGGAAATTTTTGTTTCATTGTTAATACAAATAGAAACGTAAATTTTCATCACTTGCATAATGCTCTTGAATACTAAAGGTAATGCATAAATAATATGCATTCCCAGGTATATTCAAATGATGCCACATTGAATTAGGAGCGTTTGGGTTATCTCATGCCTTTTGCCAAACTCCCCCACTAAGAACCTGGATAAAATGAGTCGAGATAACCGCAACTCCAAATCATTTTCATATAGGCACACACTAAAACCAAAACACTAAGTTTGTTTTTATTTTTAACATGCAAATTCTTGCTCATAGGAATAACCATGGTAGCCGCAAAATTCTATGATCACAAGGATACTCTTAGCTACATCCCTAAACACTACAAAACTAAGGGTCTCACCAAGGAACAAGTCGAAATCTTTAAGAGTCTAGAGCAAAGGTACTTCCATGAGGGTAGGACCATTCATTCCTCCTTTGTCGACGGAACTAATCTCCGTCAAGAGCTTGCCACTATCAAGTTTGATTGTCTCCTCGACATCGATGAACCTATTTGTCCTAGGTTTGTTTTAGAATTCTATGCTAGTGTTGTCTCTTTCACTGATGAGGACGATCAAATGGCTCTTAGGTTTAGGATCAATCAAACTAACTACTCCATCTCCCTAAACCAATTTGCTCAAGTGCTAGGAATTCCTAACCGTGGTACATGTGTTTACTCGGATAAGTGGTGACTCACTATGCTTGATGCAATCAATGACCTCTCTCTTCCCTACCAAACTCCTTTGGCGGATAAGGACGTCATCCGTGAGCACCTTTTTAACGAAAGGGCAACTCCAACCCATGTCACCCGAAAGGGAAAGGAAGTAAATCGAGATCCATATGGTATGGAGCTCAATGAGCTTAAGCCCGAATTCAAGAAGTGGGAGGAAATCCTTTGAGCCAATGTCATTAGCACTATAGGAAATAGAGACCATATCAATGCTTGCCTTTGTCACATGATCTACAACTTGTCCACTCGTCAACCATTTAATTTAGCCTACTACATTGCTAGAAGAATGGTAGATATTCCAACTCAAGGATCGGTCGCTCTTCCTTACGGGATGCTACTCACCCGTCTATATAGAGCATTTGCACCCATTCCACTAAGCCCAAAAGGGTTGAGGCTAGACTATGCTCTCATCCCTCACATATTTATGCCCTTGAGTGACGAGCGAGTGGCTAAGACTAAAGGTAAAAGGGCAAAACCTCCAACTCCTTCATCATCATCATCAAATAGCTCCGAAGACGGTCTCCCAAACTCTCGTCTTCCACCTCAAGAGTACTATGCATCTCTCCCCGAGATTGAGAATGAATTGGCGGAGTTCAAGCAAACCAAGGGAATGTTCAAGTGCCTTGGAAAGATGATGACAAAGATCTACAAGAAGTTGGATAAGTGAGGTTTTTAAAGGAGTGTTTGGAACAAGACAAAAACAATGGTGTATGATACTATTTGGTTGTTTTTACTTTGTAGGATGATAAAATAATTTAAAACAATGTTGTATGCTAACCGGTTTATGCAGGGGGATAGCACAAGTGTGTTATCAAATTTTACCCATTTTCACTTTTATGTGAAAATCGTTAGCCCTTGGTCAAAGTCTATGCTCCACTATGTTTGTATATGTGTTATTGACTTTTCCTAACTAGAAATAATTAATGTCATATGTTTTAAGCAAAATTTCAGGTTTTGGAAAAGTCCCCGATAGTTAAAATATGGGTCTGTGAAGATTTTTGGTCACCACCGACCAGACGGCACCAATTATTTGGTTCCATCTGTTATAACTTTTGGTACCGCCATACCTGTACAGGCGGACCAGGCGACACCAAAATAAGGGTTCCGCCTGTGTAAATAATTGGTGCCGTGGTTCCTACAGGTAACTTTCTAAATTTCGTCTATTTCAACATTCCAAATTACCATACCTTGCTTCTAGGATAGTTTTTACTAGTTTTTACCGATATTAAAACTAGTTTAACACAATTAGGCATATAGGATATCCATTTCCCACCAAAATTCAAAAATTCCAAAAATTCACCCAAGGAACCCTTTTTCATAAAGGAAGGAACAAAAAATTTGGTTCCTTGCAATCCTTGGGTGATCTAATTCTAAGGATCCCATAATTATTAGAACACATTTACTGCATATCTTTGTCACTTCACTCCATCCTTCTTGTATGGATTGACTTGGGTGATATGACTTGCATTAAAACCACTTCTAAATCATTAGAAACCTCATCTCTTCTATGGTTTAACATCAAATCAAACACATTTCTCCATAATTTCACAATCCTATAAATTAAGAGCTTCCAAGATGATCATCCTCACACTTTCTCAAATCTTCTCATCTACTAGCAAAACCTTAAGCTAAAATGACTAAGTCTTTTCCATCAACTAAGCCTTGCAAGAGAATGGCTAGAATGAGCGTAAGACCATGTTGCTTTGTCAACATAAGCTCTTATTCCGAGTCCTCTCCCTTAACCATCTCATCTCCCATAAGAGATGAGAACTTCCTCACTTTGGCTACTCCTACACCACCTCCAAAATCACCTATCATTGTCACTACTCCACCACCAACAAAGACTCATATCACAAGCTCACCACCACCGGCTCTTATCCAAACATCAAAGTCACCATCACCTCAAAAATTTCCAACACTCATCCCATTAGAGCTATTCTCTACACCACCTACATCTCCAAATCCATTTTTGGAAGACTTGGAGGACTTGCCTCCTAGGCCCAATCATCCACCACCACTACCATCTTCTGGTACTATTGAGCGAATAGCTCATGAGTCTCCACATCCATCATTTGACCCAAATGCCCCGTTAGGGCCTACCTCTTTTTTTCCATCCTATCCACAAGGAAATCCATGGTCCTTTGTATGGGGATCAACCACTACCTACAACATCTATGCCTCCTCATATAGAGGACATTGAGGAATCTATGTGGGATGATCACCCCACTAAAAAAGAAATTGAAGCGGAGCTCAATCATCTCCACCAATTTTCCAATATGGTGGACTCTCACCTTAGTGAGACCATGCAAATGCAAAGTGCTTTGCTAGCCTCCATAATCACCACTCCAACCACCAACACCAACAACTCCACCATTCCACCACCACAAAATCATGAACCATACTACCCTCCTAGACACGATTGCTCAAATTGTGAGCGGACCGCCCACATTATCAAAAGGACCTGGGTGATGGTCCATGAGCTTCAAGATGAAATTAGGTTCATCCTCAATCACATCCTAGAGCGCATCAATGCTCTTGCTCATCCACCACCTCAATAGGAGGTTCCTAGTCTAACTTTTTTTGTATGTTTATTTGTCTAGGATTTTCTTTGTATTTTTTAAAATCTTCTAGGATTATTTTTTTTCTCTCTAGGATTTCATTCATGTACTAACACTTCATTGTGTTCCCTTTTCATGAGTCTTAATCTTCTAGGCTTGTTTGAGTCTTAATGTTACATCACTGACTGGGTCAACTTGAAGTTGTAAACACTCCTTGGTGAGGAGGTTAGACTCGTTAAGGTTCATGTCTACCAAGAGTTTCTCGTATGGTACATTCCACTAAGACTAATACTTTGCGAGACACGTTTACATCACTAGAGAACTAGTTTGAAATTATTACCCGTCCCGGACAAGTCTTTTCGATTTATGATATTTTAGAGCTCGTCAATTCAATGGTTAAGTCTATGCACACTTAGATTCAATCACAATCCAACATATTTGTATTACACAATTTTTCTCCCCCTCAAAAATGGCATATTAATGTTATTTTTGATGAAATTTTGATATCGAATATGACCATTTCGAGTTTTACGGGAAGATTTCCACAAAGAACGTTGTTTGAACAAAGATATTTTGCAAATAATCCCCCTCAACAAGTGATATTAACTTTTGAGGTTTAGAAAACACGAGAGAGAGTACTTGTTCTTTTGAGCAAAATTTTGAAAAATGTTGAAGGTTTGATAAATTTTACTCGAAAGTAAGAAGCTTTCGCTCCTATTATAAGGATTGTGGCACTGAGGCGTACCACAGGGTCCTTTCATTACAAGATCGGGTTGTACACTGCTATTTATGTACAAACCATTATGAATAAATAAATCAAATATCAAAATACAATCAAGAGTGTTTGAAAGAGTACCCAACGATTACACACAACCCGGGACTTTATCTTCACGTTGACACGTCAAGATAGAGAAACTTTGTCGTCCTCTCACATAGCTCTCCAACCTTCTCATATGATCCCGGTGGAACAACATTTCATCCAGGCGCATGATGAACCTGCGAACTTCCTTGCGTTCCTATGAATTCCATCTCTTCTTCTTACCAATACCCTCTTGAATATCCTTTAACCGGTAAGCTAACCCGTCTTGAACCATCTTCAACGTCGTGTCACAGAACTTGTGGATCTCGTCAAATGCCATGAAACATGTATGATGATGTTCACTGCGGTAGACGATTACAAATTTAGTTTATGCATGATGGTGTACTGAGCTTGTTGATTAAGGTTGGGAAAGTGTAGCAACGGTTTTGTAAGGTTTATCTGCTTCTGGTATGATTCGACCGCAAGTTGTAGATCTTCAACACGTTCTTGAATGACTTTGCTGCGAATGAAGATCAGCAGGGCAATGATGAACTGAAGTTGAATCTCTATTGAGAAGTGACTTGTCCTTCCTTGTACCTTTGCGAGGTACATGTCTTCGATGTCGTTGAGTGACAATCTTGAGAAATCGGCCTCAGTGAAATCAAATTCTTGTCCATCTTGTCGCTTGATTTTGATCTCAGACAAGAATGAATAACCCCGCTTTGTCTTGAAGATGATAAAGCTGTTCTTTTTGGCATGCTATTTGAAGAAGACCGTCTTTTATTATCACACGGTTATAAGGTTGACCACATTTATTCGTGGTTATAAGCTTTGATTTTATTACAGTATTTTTTATGCTAAAAGTGCAAAAATAGGAGATATTGATGTTTATTTGACGATTATTTAAGTTTGAAGCTATTATGATTGTTTAAATTTTATTTTTGTTATTTTTGATAAAATTTTGTTGTAGATCTCTGAATTGTTATGTGGTTGAAGCTATATTATTAATTGTAGATCTTACCACTACAAAGTTCATCCGTACCACTGATTGGTACGGATGATGCCATATGCAAAATTTCAGCAGTATTTCTCCCAGCGGCCACGAGATTTCTCCTAAAACCCTTTTAAGTGAGGTCGTGGCTGGCATAAGTCTTCTCCTTACGTCAGGTCGCATCCTTAGGAATCAGTGTTCATACACTATCTCCGAGGCACTTCCTCCATCTACATATATCCCGCGGATGTCGTGCCCGCCTATCTTGGCACATATTACCATTAGGTATATTTCCATATCTATTGTTGTGAGTGGTGTGAAGGTTATGTTTAGCAGGGGCGAATGAGACACTTCTTCCCTAGGTCTGGTATGCCTCTGCCATTGTTGCACCATGAAGATAGCAACTCCTTTATCCTTAGTCGCGGGATCCTGCTTCTTTTCAACTTTAGTCGTACTTGCTTTCAAGTTGATTTGATTAATTTCTTTTACCAGATGAAAAAGATGTCCAGGATTTACAACGTCTTCAATTTGATTCCTTAGGTGTATACAGTCATTTGTGTCGTGACCCTTATCCCCATAGAACTCACAATACTTGTTTTTATTACTAGCTTTCGGCGGCCCTACCATGGGCGGACGAGGAACAAAACTTCATTTCACAGACTCCATAGCTAGTATCTCTTTTGAGGTTATTATTAACGGTGTGAAGCGGTCATGCTTTCGCCTCGGTCTCCTAGACCGATGGTCATAATCTCCCCTTGTTTTTCAAAGTTTGGCTTGCTGTGAGGCTTGTTTGAGTCTTAATATTTCCAACTGGGTCCCTTCTTCTTGGACTTGGTTTGTATTGCTTTTTATCCCCAGTTGAATGCTTTAGTGACGCTCATCATTTCATTCACTGTCTTTCAAATGTTATCATTTTGTCTTTTTATCAGCCCGGGATTAGTTATCCGCTGCATGAATCTTGAGATCCTCATGCACTCTGGGGCTCCTTTTACCAACATGCTTTCATTAGTAAAGCGTTACATGAACACTTCTGCATATTCGTCCTCTCTTTGTTTGACATAATGGATTTTGATGCGTGGTTCGAGGTCGAAAGACTTCCTTTTCCAAGAGCAAGCTTTACAACCCCACTAGGCAGTGTACCTAATCGCTGCAATGCAGTATGAGTAATCCTAGCGGGTTGATCGTTCTCTATGCTAGTCGAGATGTATGACGAAAAGGCAAGGGTGAGGGTGATTCCTTTTTGGTCTTTTTTATGTTTTAAATGAAAGCAAGTAAAATCTCGGGTTTGAAGGAGTGGGGGTTTTAACTAATTAAACTACTACTAAACTAAATGCAACTAAAGTAAATTAAGATTCTACAATGGAGGTGAAGCGTATCTACTTATGATGTGTTACTCCTTGCTAGCTATCGAATGCTACCTACTTAATTATCACATCCTTGTCTAGTTGGTGCGTTGTATTCCATGTTTTAGTCATAGGGTGGTGCCGAATTCCCTAATTCTATGAATGTATAAGTCTCCTCTAGAACACCCGGGATCGCCAAGTACCGAGGTATCTCTCCCGAATATCCTAGTATCACTAACTGTAACTCACGCAATAAATACAACGGGAGCCTAATAGTGCACTCTAAGGCTAATAATCGCTATTTAGGATGATCAAGCTCGCAACAACGGAAGAAGAAGACAGTTTTCCTTAATCTAGCGTGACAACAAATTAAACAAAAGACAGTAAGATGCAAAAATTATAAACTAAATCAATTAGATTCATTGAATTTGTCACACCTTAATGATTAAGATAGACACAAGCATCAATAAGAAAACAATAAGATCTAATTAATTATATACAAGTTTCATACAATCATAAGCAAACACTAGGTGAATTAGCCAAGCATAATCAATGAATAATAAACAAGAATAATGATAATTGAAGACATGAATTAAGGTAGAATCAACAAACCATTATAATATGTTTATGGAATGATTGAAACCCCCTAAGTTGCTGGAAAAACACCTACCTAAACCCTAGAATTGGACTTAGGGTTTAGGGCTTACAAAAAGTGAAGTTATGAGGTTATATTTATAACTGATTTTTCTATCGAACTGATGTGACGGCATCAGCTCTATAGAGTGACAGCGTTGTGAAGCCTTTTTCACCAAATTGTAGATTTTCTCATTCCGGTTGTGTAGGCTTTTGAATCACCTAAATCCAAGTTCGTATGCAAAAGATATGGCCAAAACAGTATCAGCTACTTCGCGCGCATGTTGTGATAGTCTTGATCACCTTGTGACGGCGTTAATTTGTAGTTGTGACGCCGTCTGGGTTGCATGTGATGCCGTCGTGGAAAACCTCTGAAGCGTCTGGTGTTATTGATATACTGCGACGAGCATAGTTTGTGTAACAAGTGACGCCGTTACTTGTTAGTGTCCCAAAGCGAACTGAGCCGTCGCTTGGAAGATTTTGCTTGGTCTTGAAGGTGATGACGTTGCTCTTTGGGTTGGGACGCCGTCCTGGCCTCTGGTTTTGCCTTATTTTCGTGACTTAGCTTTTTTCTTCATATTTTCACTCCTTTTCGTTCAAAAATGCTTCATTCCAACTGATAACATCAAATAATACTGATTATTAAGTGTTAATTTCCCCCGATAATGCCCTTATTTTATATCATTTATATGGATTTACGCTTGTTTTCCTCTATATTTCACTTTTAGGTAAAATACGAGCATTGGAGCTAAAGAGACGCGGATTTGGAGAGTTTATTGAAAATTTATCATAGTATACTCACTTTGAAGAAGTTACGGCGTAACTCCTCTCTCACATTACGCCGTAACTAAAGCGTGGCTCAGAAAACCAACTCAACAGCAGATTACTGTGTAACTCTCCCAATGATTATGGCGTAACCAACTAGGTCAAATGAGGTTCCACGCCGCTGGAAGCTACGCCGTAACTCTTGCATCAATTACGGCGTAACCAAGAATTATTGAAGATACGGCGTAACTCCTTCCATAGTTACGCCGTAACCTACATTGTTAGTGCAAAATACGAAGAATTGTGTGTTATGGCGTAACTCTTATAATTAGTTACGCCGTAACCAGATCTGGCCTATAAATACCTCACGATTTCCAGCATTTCAAAGCATCCCATTTCACACACAACACAAAGTGAACGTGAGTAGAAGTTGAAGGCAGATCTAGAGGAGCATACAGAGCTATCTCCAAGGGAGGAATCACTCCCCTACGATAAGCATTAGCATTTTATCTTTTCTTTACTTTCAATTCATGTATTTCGTAATGTTAAACATTGAATTGATTGTTATAGTTAATATGAGCGGCTAAGCACCTCTGGTGCTGGCCTAGTTAAGATTCCTTAATTGTTTTGTTTGCGTTTACATTGCTTCCGTATAATTATTTCTAAGTGTATGCATGCATAGTTTGTTGGTAGCTACCCTTGTTTCGGTAGTTTTTAATGGCGGTAGTGGCTAGTTACTTAGGAGATATGACCAACTTACCCTAAGTAAGTAGATTGAGACGGAAAGGGTAAGATATGACCAACTGACGACCCTTTCTACTTGTGCGATTTGACCAACTGATCACCTACCATTTGGATGAACTTAAGAAGTAAGGGGTGAGTGTTTAAGTTGCTAGCGCCCAGGCACTCACTATTATGAATCTAGCATGTAGAGGTACTTAATGACTTGGCTTAGGGGATTACGAACAACTAGACTTATGACGGGGCACCTGATTTCTCTAGTGGGACCCATTGCTGATAGGTTAGGACGAACTGACCAAATGCTGTCCTAGCGACTTTGACCCTACCTGAAGTAATTGGAAGTAATTAGAAGTAAACACTACTAATTAGGATGATTAACTAGGTTAGCAACCCTCTCCTCTATTGATCACATCCCTCGCTTTTATTTGCTTTAGTAGTTAATTATATCATAATCATATTAAAATCTGGGACACCTAGACTTAGTTTAAATCCACACACATAGCTCTTGGGACGACCTACGTTTTACCGATTACTACACTACACACGACCGGGTACACTGCCCATCAGTGCATTAGGGTAGACCATAGGTATAACGAATAATTATAAATATTAAAACCTGGTCAGTAAAACCTGCATCAACTTTTTGGCATCGCTGCTGGGGAGTTATATTAGGATTTCTATTAAGTCTTTCATTTTTGTTTAAAAAATTTCTCAAATTCTCACGATCTCTTTTCTAGTTTCAGGTACCATGGAAGTTGTTAACATTGATGACCTCACTCTTGAGGAATATTTGGCGTTAACTAGAGAAGAACAAGGACCAGGGATAGTTAGGTGATACGCGTACAACGCGCGTTCGAGGTCAAAAGAACTCCTTTTCGTCGAACAAGTTTTTCAACACCCTAGGCAGTGAACCTAATCATTGTAGTGTAGTATCAGGGTAAGCCTCGGGAATTGATATCGTTCTCTAGGGCAATAGGAATGCTAGTGAGAAATTACTACGCTAAGGTTGGGGTTGAGGAAGATTATTTTTTATATATTTTTTATTTTTTTTAGAAATTGAAAGGTACGAATCTTGAGGTATTAGATTTAGGGGGGGGGAGGTTGGTATTTCTACCGATTACTCTAATTATCTAATCTAAGTGAGTGTAGACTATGTCTATTGTTGTGTGCTCTTATGATGATTAAAAATGTGTTTACTTAGATGCTATTACTCCCTAGTTATCTCCTATTGATGGTTGAATTGTCACGTCCTTATTCTTAACGCATTGTGTTTTCTAAGGTCGTAGGGTATGCGTTTATCCCTAACTATTTGAGACTACCTAAGGTTAATGACTACGAAATCTCTAGGATTCATAAACTTAACACTAAGGTTATCTTTGGATATCTAGCCTACAATTCCACTAGTAACTATAAGCTAATGTTCAACAAAGATTAATCAAGCATTAAAAACACAACGGATGACCTATCGAAATACTAGGTCAATCACGATTAAGATAAGAGACAACCAATCAATATTCAATACCTAGGTTTCATAGATCTAAGCAAACACACAAGTAAATTAGCCAGACATGGGAAACATGCAAGCATACACACAAACAATTGAAGACATAATAGAATTAATGAAGTAAGTCACTTATCTTGTTGTAAAATAGGGTATGGAACCCTAAGATACTGCCCAAGATAGCCTATGTTCGGTTTAGGTTTTACTCCACAAAACTACCTCTCTAAAACTGAAAAATTCGGATTCTATATATAGTGTTACAATATGCGACGGCGTCACTCTTTAATTGTGACGTTGTCGGGTCGCCACCATTAGGGTTTCGTCTTGGCCACGTCAACTCTGTGACGGCGTCACCTTATGCTCGTGACGCCGTCGGCTTCAACCTCTGACGCCGTCAGGATCAAATCTAGGCCGTCTTAGTTGTGACGCCATACTCTTTTAAAACCTGATGCCGTCACTTGTAAAATAGCAATTTTCTCTCTGAGTCGTCTCAAGGTGTGTCGCGACGGTGTCTAAGCCGTGACGCCGTCCCCTTCAATTCCAGCAGCTTGAGTGTCTCGATTCTTGACTTTGGCCATTTTCTTCGTATATTCACGCCTTTTCGTCAGAATAAGTGTCATTCCAGCAATTTGCCTTCAAGAGACCTAAAAAGTGAAAAGGAACGAATTTAAGTAGTAACGGATACAAAAATGATCAATTAAGGGCTTACGGTAGGGAAACAAAGGGTTTGGTGGGATAGGCGATTTAGTGGTGGCAAGTCAAAAATCTTTATGTTACAAGCATGAGAAGAATGGCGTTGCTAAGGCAAGACTCGACACTCTAAACTCTAGATAACTTGAAACAAACAAACATAAATTTAAAGATAAATGTAGGATGGTAGCCCGTATTTTTTTTTACACTATATTTTTTTTCTTTTTCTCTTTTTTCTATTTTTTTTCGATTTTTTTCGATTTTTTTTTCATACAATTTTACTCTACCATCCTCTACGATAACATCAAAATAATAGGGATTTATAGGCACATCCCTACACTTGAGTTTTTATTACTCTAACACTAATTTGACCCGAATTGAAAAGATCAAAACACTTGGAGTACATTCTTACGCAAATAAAGGGAATTTGAATTTAGCGTTCCTTCCCGTCAATTCATAAAATTTAACTTTTCCCACGAGTCCCAATCGTCCCAAAACTATGTACAAAGGATATGACTCGACTTAGCAACTTATGCAAGTAACTAGATAATTGAACTAAGGGTTTAGTATGATAACAATAATGCACTAAAAGTGAGTGCATACAAGGTAGGCTAAGGCGATTTGGGTGTACATTTAGGGGTGGATTTTAAACAATGCTCTTCATTGATATTCCGGAAAACCAAAACATCACGAGAACCACGAAAAGGATAGGCTCTGAGGGGTTAACTAGGGGTATCGTGTACTAAAGATGAGTACAACGCAAGGGTGTGGGGGAATTACTCAACCGATGTGGAAGAAGTAATTATATTACGGGTATCAAACAAGGGTTATCCTAATGCCTCTTATCATTTAGTTATTCTTAACTACACAAGTGTAGTCTCACTAGCGATCTCGGAATGCATCACAAAACAAGTTATAGAATCTATTATACTACCGGTACACTCTCGAAGCATTAAAGTGGAATGCTTTAATTCCTACAAATCTAAGGGCGATCCTCACATTTTGAGTGGAATTTAAGTGGTAAAGGGTTTTGTGCTAGTCATATAACTTCCTATCCATAAGACGCTTTATTAAGACTAATGGCCCACTCCTACATGTCATGAAAAATTTTAAATTTGGTGCCAAAATTAACCTAACCGATATTTCTCATGGTTTATTACACAATTGAAATTGGACAAGGCAAATAGTCAAGGATAAGCATAGTTTCAAAGTTCCCGTTTTATTTTCCCTACCTACACTTAAACTGAACATTGTCCCCAATGTTCCCCGAAAGTATCAAAGTTATGATAATGGAAGGTAATTAAAAACGAAAGAAACTAATACTCCCCTGATTAGCTCGGTAGGATCCGTGTGAAGTAGTGGTTAAATCTTTCTTCAAGAAGAGTGTTTGCATGAAAAGCTCCTTCCAATCTTATGTATCTTCTTCTTGATAAATTAAACCTGCACACTTGAAGAAAACAAACGAAACCTTCGCGTAAAATTGGTGGTAACAATATATATATGACTCTACTAAACTTGGATATAATGCTTGTGGACTGGATGTTTACAGATTTTCCGGAAAATTAAGACCTGGAAAATTCCAAAAATTTATAAGTAGCTCAGAAAACGAGAAAAAATAGTAAGCAGTTTCTACTCCTCCTGACGCCGTCAGGTTATCCTGACAGAAACTGGTCTGCGATTTTCTGGAGAAAATTCTGGAAAATTTATATCTTTAGAATCTGGAAAAATTTCCTGCGAAACATCCATTATGACTCGATACAAGCATTTGACTCGAACAAACACACATGTATATCTTTTAACTAATCGTAATTCTCATGTTCACGTTCTTTTTGAAAACGTGTGTAATCCTCCCTACACTTATCCCTTATGTTAAATACCTTTATATGTAATTAAGACGAGGTTAAAGACAAAATAAATCATTTTTACAAATTTAAACATGAGAATAAACAATCAATAAAAGATATACGACACACAAACAAGCAAACAATTAAGCATGGGTTGCCTCCCACAAAGCGCTTTTATTTATTTATGAGTCTTGTAGCTAGACTCGAAGTCGTGTCCCTACGTGACTTCATTACCGTCACCTTCTTCCTCATAACGGTCTCTATTGGGGTTTTCCATGTTATAGTAATGCCCTATTATGCATCTTTCTAAGAAGCCATCTTCTCCCCAATCCGTTCTATATTCCGGTCCTAGTTTCAAGCAATCCTTATAGAACCCGAAAATCTTATTCATTACATAATCAACTCCCTTTTCCTTATCTTCCTCATTCCTATAGTAGACTGGAAGCTTAAGTTCTTTTTCATCATTGGATAGTGATGAAAATTTCTCAATCTTAAAGGGCATTTGGTAGGCTACATCATCGGTCTCATCCTTGAATCTCACTATTCCTAACGACGGATCATAAGTCATCCCGATGTTTTCTATGAAAGGCCTTCCTAGAATAACGTGGGAAAAGCTAGGATCTATGACCGTACTAACGTCATTCACAACTATGAAATCCGTAGGAAAAGTGAAGTTTCCTACATAGACGGGCAATCCCTTAACTCTACCAAGAAAATTGCAACTAACCCTAGGATTATCGGGGTCTTGCCTAGTTGGGATAGGCTTCTTCATTACCCAATTATAGTAGGTGCTAGTTATGTTATTTATTGGGGACTTGCGATCAATGTAGGCCTTTGCCACAAAAAAGGTGTCCTATGCAACATGGTATGTTAAGATTCCAAGGGTTCCCAAACTTGATCCTAGGGCTTCTCCTATAATACATGTGACGGAGGTCTCGTACTAAGTATGGGTGGCGAGAGAGTTCTTCTTCCGTAGGAAACTCATTGAAATAGTCATCGCCTACTTCATCTAATTCCTCGGTTGTTTCATTCCTAGGAGTTTCACTAACCTCAAGTACCGTCTCATGGTTCGTTTAGTCATTTGTTCTATTAGGTTTCACTAAGGCGATGGTATTGACGAATTGAACGTGCTTAGCTAACTTACTTGGGTCCTTAATCTCTACACCGGAGGCTTCAGGAGTTGAGATAGTGTTAACCTTCCTATCGCTATTGGTCATGGCTTTCAAGAGGTTTTCTATTTTCCTATCCATCTTGGCTTGTTGTTGGTTAAAACGGTCTGAGAGCTTAGGTATTTGAGCTTCTTGGGATGTGACTAGGTGTTGCAACATCCCTTATATGTTTTGTTGGTTAGGGCCGTGAGATGGGGTCCATGAGAAATCATTAGACGTGAATTCTTTGGTTCGTCCCCAATAAATGTCGGGCTTGCCCTTCCATGCTTCTCGGGCGTCATTAAAAGTCCTAGGTCCGGGTGTTGCAGGGAATCTTCCTCCCGTTCCATTGGTACGCGAGGATGCGTAGTCAACGGAAGCTTGTTCGGGGAGTCTTGTGCAAGTGCGAGTGTTATGAGGACCACTACACGACTCACACAAGGAAGAGACTTTGTTCACTTGGCGTGAAGACTTAGGATTTTTGTAGGAGCTCATTAGGAATTTAACTTGATCTTCAAGCTCGAGCATCCTACGGTCGGAAGATTGTGAGTCAATAGGAGGCAAGGAGATTGCCTTTACGGTTTTGGGCAACTCACGGGGGTCATTCCAATTTCATTGTCAAAGAGAGCAAGGTCCTCTATTATACCCCACGATTCTTCCGTGGTAAGATCACTAAGTTTTCCACCGGCCGCTTGGTCAATGGATCACTTAGTAGGGAAGTTGACATGATCATAGAAGAGTTGGACTTGAAGCCAAAGATCAATGCCATGATGAGGGACTCTATGGAGTAAGTCCTTGAATCGAGTCCATGCTTCGTAGAGAGATTCACCTTGACGTTGTTGGAACATCAAGATTTCATTCCTAAGCTTGGTAGTTCCCCCCGGTGGGAAAAATTGAGCAAGGAAACGAGAGGTGAGATCATCCCAACTTGAGATGGAGCCGGCGGGAAGTCGCTCAAGCCAATTGCTAGCTTGGTCCCGTAGAGAGAATTGGAAGAGAAGCAAACGCGTGGTCTCCCGAGTAGTAGCATCGAGGTCGATGGAATCGACGATTTTAAAGAAATCCTTAAGATGCTGATTAGGATCTTCGAAACGAAGTCCATGGAATGCACATCCGTTTTGCACCAACCGGATTGTGTCGGATCGAAGGGCCGTAGTTTGGGCTTGGTCGAGAAGCTCAATGGTGTTTCTATAGCCTAGGTGGCTTGGTCTTGAGTATTCACCAAGAGTATGGCCTCTTGGCGGGTCATTTGGGGATGGGTTGATGAGTGGTGGTTGATTATCACCTTCCATGATGAAAAGTGACAGGGTTACTAACAAAGGTCACGAATAAGGGGGATAGACTACGAGGAAGCTAAAAATGGTAAAAAAGCTTACTTGATAGGAATCAAGCAAGGGAACCTAAACGTGGTGAAAATCTAACTAGCTATTCTATTCCCCAGCAGCGGCGCCAAAAACTTGATACGCGTACAATGCACGTTCGGGGTCAAAGGAACTCCTTTTCGTCGAGCAAGTTTTTCAACACCCTAGGCAGTGAACCTAATCGTTGTAGTGTAGTATTAGGGTAAGCCTCGGGAATTGATATCGTTCTCTAGGGGAATAGGAATGCTAGTGAGGAATTACCACGCTAAGGTTGGGGTTGAGGAAGATTATTTTTTATCTTTTTATATTTTTTTTAGAAATTGAAATGTATCAATCTCGGGGTATTGGATTTGGGGGGTTGGTATTTCTACCGATTACTCTAATGATCTAATTATCTAATCTAAGGTGAGTGTAGTGTATGTCTATTGTTATGTGCTCTTATGATGATTAAAAATGTGTTTACTTAGATGCTATTACTCCCTAGTTATCTCCTATTGATGGTTGAATTGTCACGTCTTTATTCTTAACGCGTTATGTTTTCTAAGGTCGTAGGGTTTGCGTTTATCCCTAACTCTTTGAAGCTACCTAAGGTTAATGACTAAGAAATCTCTAGGATTCATAAACTTTATACTAAGGTTACCTTTGGATATCTAGCCTACAATTCCACTAGTAACTATAAGCTAATGTTCAACAAAGATTAATCAAGCATTAAAAACACAACGGATGACCTATCGAAATACTAGATCAATCACGATTAAGATAAGAGACAAACAATCAATATTCAATACCTAGGTTTCATAGATCTAAGCAAACACACAAGTAAATTAGCCAGACATGGGAAACATGCATGCATACACACAAACAATTGAAGACATAATTGAATTAATGAAGTAAATCACTTATCTTGTTGTAAAATAGGGTATGGAACCCTAAGATACTGCCCAAGACAGCCTATGTTCGGTTTAGGTTTTACTCCACAAAACTACCTCTCTAAAACTGAAAAATTCGGATTCTATATATAGTGTTACAATATGCGGCGGCGTTACTCTTTAATTGTGACGCCGTCGGGTCGCCACCATTATGGTTTCGTCTTGGCCACGTCAACTCTGTGACGACGTCACCTTATGCTCGTTACGCCGTCGGCTTCAACCTCTGACGCTGTCAGGATCAAATCTAGGCCGTCTGAGTTGTGACGCCCTACTCTTTTAAAACCTGATGCCGTCACTTGTAAAATGGCAATTTTCTCTCTGAGTCGTCTCAAGGTGTGTCGCGACGGTGTCGCAATTAAGCCGTGACGCCGTCCTCTTCAATTCCAACAGCTTGAGTGTCTCAATTCTTGACTTTGGCTATTTTCTTCGTATATTCACGCCTTTTCGTCCGAATAAGTGTCATTCCAGCAATTTGCCTTCAAGAGACCTAAAAAGTAAAAAGGAACGAAATTAAGTAGTAATGGATACAAAAGTGATCAATTAAGGGCTTAAATGACCCCTCAAAAGTGTACCTTTTAAATCCTTATCATTAGGCCAGCCATCGCCGAAGATGCTCAATTCGAAATCAAACCTCAATTTATGAGGGAGTTGCGTGCAAACCCTTTCTCAGGAAGCATTACCGATGATGCTCACGAGCACGTGGAAAACGTAGAATACATTGTCAGTCTATTCAAAATTCCAAGAGTCTCAAACGATGCTGTCATGTTACGTGTGTTCCCTATTTCTCTCACTGGAGCTGCTAAAAGATGGGTTGATCGATTACCTGCCGGGACAGTCAACACCTGGCCTTTTCTTAAAAAATATTTCATTCAGAGATACTGTCCTCCATCCAGGACTGCTAAGCAATTAGAAGAAATCTATAACTTCAAGCAGGAGGGTGATGAAATGTTGTACCAAGCATGGGTAAGGTACAACGAATTATTATACAAGTGCCCTACTCACGACCTCAACAGCCAGCAAAAGGTGAACGTCTTTTACAAAGGTCTGAACATCTCCTCAAGGCAAATGATCAATTCTCAAGGACCAATACCTGGAATGACTCCAACATTGGCTCTTGAAACCATTCAGAAGATGGCTGACCACTCTCACAAATTGCACAATGGAGGGAGAAATCGAAGTAAGATGGAAATATGGAAAGCCTTGCAGCAATAAACAATAAATTAGAAAGTCTTGGAAGAGACATGAAAAAGCTCAAAGAGAATGTGCATTCCATACAAGTTGAACGAAATGAACACAATAACACTCTCCCTACTAAGGAATGCTCATCCAACGAGGAAGTTAAAAGGATTGAAGAAGTAAAATATAGAGGTAGAAGTCCCTTAAACGGATACAATGGTAACGGGGCCAGATACCGAGAAAAATCCCCAGGGTTCTATACGAGAATCAACAACAATCCTCCTAGACCAAGCCTTGAAGAAATAATACATAAACATATCAAGGAGTCTACAAAGAAAAGTGATAGACTCAAGGAATGGATGGTCAAGGTAAAAGAAGACACCAACATGAACTTGCGAAACCAAAATGCTGCAATTAAAAACCTCAAAACCCAAATTGGGCAACTAGCTAAAAATCTTGAGAACAGTAATGACAAAGCCATTGCCTGCAAAGCCATATTTGCACAAGATAAACTGAAGAAAGAACAGTGCACCTCTTCTGTCACAAATGATCTATCCGGGATTAACTACCTAAAAGAAGATGATAAATCGGAAGACGATGAGGACCTGCCAAGCCAACTTCCTGAGAAGGAATACTATCAATAAAGTTTTCTTCTTCCATGCACTATCGGTAATCTTAAAATTCCTGCATTAGCTGATTTGGGGGCTGGGGTAAACCTTATTTCTACCACATTGTTTGATAAAATAAAACTTACCAATTTAAAAGAAACAACAATGATGATTGAAATGGATGATTCCACTAAAGCTGTACCTAGAGGAGTAGTTAATAATGTTCTCCTTAAAATTGGGAAATTCCTTTTTCCTACTGAGTTTGTGGTTATTGACATGGGAAAACGGGAGACTTACAACTTAATTGTTGGAAGGACTTTTCTGGCCACTTGTCAAGCACATATAAAGGTCTTTGAAAAAAAAATTTCTTTGGGAACTAAAAATGAACGAATCACTTTTAGCATGAAAGAGCAATTAAATCCAAAATTAGAAATTTCAAATAAAGTTGATGTTGCCAATATTCCGTCGCTCGATCCACCTATGTGTTATAATCTTAGTACTAACAATCATGGAGAGAATGTTGATAGTTGTGAACAGGAACAGGGAGAGATTGTCCAGATTGAGGGTATTAAGGAAGCTCCGGATCCTAACAAACATTACTGCAACCCTATATTGACAAAAGAAAACGAATCAATGAAAGCATGGCCCTCGTGTAACCCTTTTCGTGAATTTTGTAATGGAAGGGCGGATGAATGGATGTACCGTCACGAGATTGAGAGACACGATATAAAATTCTGAAAATTAGCCTTTGAAGATTGGTACAAGGTAAGATTTGGAGACTCGGAAATCAATACGAGATTGGTAAAATAACTAAAAAGCAATTACGATAACTATCACCTTATTGATACAATGAACAATGATGAAAGATCAAACATAAGTGCAACAATTGGTCCTATAGCAGACAGTGACGACTGCGGAAATACATGTTTATCGTTTTGTGGAAAACTTGAAGGGGGGGGGTTGAATAGTTTTACCAATTAAAACTTCGTTTTAAAATATTTAGATCGACTAATGTCAATCTATTTAGATGTGTATGTTAGACATTGATAGATAGATATATAAATATGTAATGAAAGATAAAGAGTAAGAGACACATAACCACGACACAAGTATTTATAGTGGTTCGGCTACAAGGACACCTTCCTTGCCCTACTCCACTACCCGAGTCACCTACTCGAGAGTTCGTAATCACTACACGACACCAACTCCTTATTTCAGAGAAGCCTTCACAACATCGCCTACACTTTTTCCGGTACAAGGCTAACCACTGGGTTCTTTCACAAAGGAGAACCACACCTACCACAACGTCGCCTACCATTTATCCCGTACTAGGCTAAGTACCGATTTCCATTACGATGGAGGAACTACTACCCAACACTACACGACACCTAACCCCAAAGGAGACCCACTACTTATTACAACACCATCAAGGATATCAATATCCTTGGAAACAAACTATCACTATTTGTATAACGATGCACCTCATCGATTATACGACCATGGCATCCTTCACTAATGCCACTTGATTTGACTCCTAGGCATCTTTCACTAATGCCCTTGACACGAACGCTTGGCACCTTTCACTAATGCATTATTCTTGACTTCTTTAGCATTCTTCTCTAATGCTTTTGACACGGACGTTAAGCACCTTTCACTAATGCTTTCGTCTTGACTCTTTCGGCGTCCTTCACTAATGCCTTGGACACAACACTTCTATGGAGGAAGAAAGAAGTATCAACAAGAGAACCTCAGTAGTCTTGATGATGACGAAGCATGGCAACTCATGGACTTGAGTTTGCTTGACTTCAAGAGGTGGTGATCTCGCCTTTAAGAGGAACCTAGAGAATCACACAAAAACAAAAGACAAACTACATAGAAAGATTCTTAAGATATGTGGTTAGAAGGTTACAATACTTGGGGAAAGTATTTGTGGGAGTGGCAAACTAAAAGGAAGAAATGGCTCACTATTTATAGAAGAAATATAGCTACTGTTCCACGAATCCCATGGATCCCTCACTTGAGGGATCCGTCCAGTGTATTACTGGGGATCCGTGTGACACTCCCTTTTGCCAATGGGTTTTGGGTCATGGGTCATGGGTTATGGATCATGGGTATCCAAGTAGATACAACGTATCTACAAGATGCAATGCATCTAGTCCATGGTTCATGGATTAAAACCATGGGTCATGGATTAAAACTATGGGCCATGGATATTATCTATATATGACTTATGCATGATGTCATGCAATGGGTTATGGGTCAAGCTCCATGGGTATGGATCATGGACTTTGGGTTGCACCCAACTACATTAAATGTATTTGGTCAATGGGTCAAATACTTAAGTTTCTACCCAATTGTATTACCCATTATAATACATACTAGTTATGTATATATTCATCCAATATGTATACACTAGTTGTTATACATATGTATTATTAAATCATAAAATAACTTATACTTGTTCTAGTGTTTTATGTGAAAACGTAAGTGTGTTAGAAAACTATTGGCTCAAACCATTCACGTATTTTATTTGTTTCGTTAAAATGATTTTACGTTTGTTATCGACAAAATATTAGAAGATCGTAAAATATAAATAAACGTTTTTACGGCTTATTTGTATTAACAATCTCCCCCTTTTTGTTGATGACAAAACATAAAATTATTTTAAGGAAAAACAAAATTCGTAAAAAGTTCGAATTGGAGTTTTTACTCTCTTCTCCCCCTTTTTGTCGAAACAAAAAGAGCGTCAAAAAGAAACTAACACATTGTTTTAAGAAAAACATGTAAAAGAGAAAAAATATAGAGAGCAAGTGACTGGAAGAGTTCTCGTCTTAACTCACCCTTGACGAGTCCATCCCTTTGTGAGGGCGTCAAGTAAATAAAAACTACTAAGCTAATGTATTGCTACTATGTTTGCAAATGGTTTCGTCTTAGTGACGATAATGCTCCCCCTTGATGATTGCAACTTTGCAAAGGGACATCATGAAATGTAATCCAAATAAGGATTATATTGCAAATGGTTTTGCAATGTATTGTTTGACACAAAGCTCCCCTAGCTTAGGGTGTCAAAGTTTTCATGTATATTTTGAAAATCTACAAAACAAAGGTTAGAAAACAAGTATATAGTGCATAATTTCCTAGTTAGTAGAAAACTGGTCTTTTGTTGCACGGATCCCACGGTTCCCTCCTTGGAGGGATCCGTCTAGGTAAAACACAGGGATCCGTCTAACTGAAAACAGAATTCAGCAATGGTGATGTAACAAATAATGTTAGCATCAAAGTGAGATATGTATTCAACCAACAAACATATACTCAAAGCAATATGGCATATAAACTATCATTCAATAAAATATAAGAGATGATCAACAAATCTCTAAAAACTTAGAGAATAATTTAGCCATGTAATACATATTCTACTAATACTAATAAGTGACCAAAACTTAAGAAGCAACAATGTGCTTGAGTCTAAGGATGAGTAGACTTGTTGATTTGATCCAATCTTTCAAGAGGATGATTAAACATGAAATGGGATTCCTAACGATCTAAGTTAAGTTTGAGACTAGGACACCATTTTAATCCTTAGGCTCATGGTTGTTTCGGTTTGTTGACCTCATTGAAATGTTCGAGGAGGTGATAAAACATGAAACGTTGCTCCTCACGTAGTTCATGTATCAACCCTTCAACATGTTGACAATGATAGCAATCCTTGTCATGGTTTTGAAAAGGTGGTGATAAAGATGGAGTGACTTGATGTGGAGGTTCAAGTGAAGAAGGTTGGGGATCCTCAAATGAAGGAGGGATTAGTGGATGCACATTAAATGGTGACTCAACAAGGGTTGATGGTGGAGGTAGTAAAGTGTCAACTTCCATGTGGTTGGGTGGTTGACTTTGATGTCTCCTCATAATCCAAAATGGACCATTAAAGGGAAATGGAGAAATGGACATCGGTGCAAGTGTTGATTCAACACTACGGTTTTGTTGTACAATCTTTTCTAGTGAAGAGTGTGTCGGTAATGGTGGAGGATGAGATGGCCTAGGGGGTAAGTCCTCTAAGTTGTAGGAATGTGGAGATGATTGTGAGGTGGTAAATGATATGGCTCTAGGCACCAATGATGTTGGTTGGGTTGAAAAGAGTGTGTTTGGTTTAGTAGGAATTGTAGAGTTTGGTGATGATATTTTTGTAGGAACAATCCTCTTAGGGATTGGTTTGATTGGTTGAGTTGGTGGAGGGGAAATCCTAGCATTTGTGGGTTTAACCGGAGATGATTCGGTTGAGGAAATTTCGTGTACAACACGAGCAAGTTTCTTGGGTGGATGAGTTAGCACTAGGAGCTTTCCTCATGATGAGATGACTAAAGAAAATGTTTCTAAATGCTAAGAATTATGTTGTGTTTGATGACTAATGGATTCTAACAAGATGACTTATAAAGGGAAGGATTTGGCAAGTGCATTCAAGACTTAAGCCACTAAGATCCTTTGGAATATAATGATTAGCATGCACAAGAGTCAACTTCAGAGTTGTACTGATCTAGGAACTTAATTAAGATGAGGTGGAGTGTTCAAGTTAGCAAGATGAGCTTGAAATGATTGTTTAAGCTAGACTTGACATGAATCTGTCACCCGGATCTCACGGTTCCCTCTTTTGAGGGATCCGTTTAGGCTAATCCTAGGGATCCGGCTATCAGCAGCAAAGAAAAGAAAAAGATGATGTTTGTGAAGCCTAACACTTATACCTTCTTGAGTGTTTCAGTCTTCCTAAGTATCTTAAATGAAAGAGTACTTAAATGATCAAGAGCAATGAGTGATGTAGCTAATGATTGCCTTTTATGGAAGGAAAATGAGACTCTATGATCACCAATGGGTGTTCAAGGATGACACTAGGAATTTTGATGGTGTCAAGTCATAATAAATGATCCTAGAGATCAGATGTAAACTTGAGATAAAATTTGAAAAATCCTTAAAAAATAAAAGAATTTGAAAAACTAGTTTTTGACCCATTTTAAGATAAGGATGACTAGAAACAATTTCCTAAAATTGACAAAGATATCCACCTAAGTGTTTTGAGATGTGGGAAACAATGTGTGAGTATTGAAGGGGAAGTATGGTTAGTTTTGATGAGTTTGATAAATCAAAAGCACTTTGAATTTGATCCTAGGTTGACTATGGGTGAGTGTGAAGCTTTCTAATGCTTGAAGAAGACTTAGGTGGTTCCAAGGTCTTATGTTTAGCTAGTGTGAAGTGATCTAGTGAGATGTTTTGATGTGTGGGAATCTGTACTGCTCATCAGTTATCACGGATCCCACGGTTCCCTCAATGGAGGGATCCGTCTAGTATAATCTTAGGGATCCGACAGCTGCAGATCAGAAACATCATAGAAAGAAATGCAGATTTTGCACCATACTATGTACACTAATTTCTATTAAACTCTACTCCTTAGAAAAACAACACAAGCATGATATCACATAAATCATATCACAGATAAGAGTAGTAATGACAATATCCAAACTAACACAAACTTGTGTGCTAAAACAAAACATAAGCATTCATACATAAACCAAATGTCTAAAAACAAGCATAATCCTAATGTCTCTTTCGTCAATCCTTTCTTTTCCTCTTTCCCGACTTAATGACGTAGTTAGCTAGGTTTTGGATCATACCCTTTAATTGTTTGAATTCCGCGGTCTCGTTTGGAAGAGTTGGAAGTTGTTGATAGTAGGCAATGGGGTCCAAGTCGATGTTGGCTTTGGGTTAACATTTACTTCTTTTTCTTCGTCTGAGGAGTCCGGGAGAGCCTTAGGTTTTCTTCCATTGACCATGAACCATTTAGAGGGTTGTTTGGTAAGAGGTACCATGACGTGATCAAAAAGGAAATGATCATCATTGATAGGAGATGGTTGCAATGCACTAACATACTTACGGAGTCGTGTTAGGAGCATACCATACGGAAGTACCATGTTGGCAACTTTGAATACCCCGACCATTCTCTTCACCATGTAATAGGTGAGATTAAATGGCTTTTGGTGGATAAGGCAATAAATCATTTGCATGAGACATGCATTTGGATGGTCTTTGTTACCGACCAAGCTAATGACGTTTTCCCTAAGAATTTCTTCTCATTTTCTAAAAATGGGTTGCATTTCGAAGAGTTCCATTTGTAAGGGATCACGGTGAATGAGCTCTTTGTTTTTGTTAAAACGGGATTGGTCGGCTCTAACTTCGAAAATAGTTTCTCGAACGGTTTCTGGTTCATCAAGAGGAGTATGGTATATTGGTTTGGAATCAAGAGCAAAAGATTGAGTGGATATTGCCCAATCTTGAGAGTACATACAAATTCCTTCACAAGGAATGCGAAGGATTTGAGCAAATGTGTTGAGAGGTAGAGTGAAGTTTCATTTATTGATGAGGAAGGCGATTGAAATGCTATCATCGGTGTTTCGAATGATCCTAACGCTTTTGTAGAATTCAAAGATGAAATACGGAAGTACCATGTTGGCAACTTTGAATACCCCGACCATTCTCTTCACCATGTAATAGGCGAGATTAAATGGCTTTTGGTGAATAAGGCAATAAATCATTTGCACGAGACATGCATTTGGATGGTCTTTGTTACCGACCAAGCTAATGACGTTTTCCCTAAGAATTTCTTCTCATTTTCTAAAAATGGGGTGCATTTCGAAGGGTTCCATTTGTAAGGGATCACGGTGAATGAGCTCTTTGTTTCGTTTGAAACGGGATTGGTCGGCTCTAACTTCGAAAATAGTTTCTCGAACGGTTTTGGGTTCATCAAGAGGAGTATGGTATATTGGTTTGGAATCAAAAGCAAAAGATTGAGTGGATATTGCCCAATCTTGAGAGTACATACAAATTCCTTCACAAGGAATGCGAAGGATTTGAGCAAATGTGTTGAGAGGTAGAGTGAAGTTTCATTTATTGATGAGGAAGGCGATTGAAATGCTATCATCGGTGTTTCGAATGATCCTAACGCTTTTGTAGAATTCAAAGATGAAAACCGGACAAATTTGTTCATCAATATCAAGAAGACAATCAAAGTTGATTGCCGAGAAGACTTGACGAATGTTGGTATTTTCAAGGAAACATTCCTTGACCACACGACCTTCGTGGATAAGTCGTTTTCAAGTCTTTTGAAGACTTTGCGATCAGTTTTTGACAAGCCCTCTTTTCAATAGTATTGGGTGAGGTAATGGACGGTATCATGGTGGTCTTGTTGGGTGGCTTTAGGCATGGTTGGTCCTAGAAACACAAATATTCCAATTAGGCAAAAATTTTTAAGATGGGTTTATGGTTTTTATTTGTATTAACAATGTTTTAAGCACAATGTAATCTTAGTTATGTGAAAACCCTTTCTAGTGATCAATTTTGGAAAACCTAATTTTATCAATTGATTAAGAAAAATTGAGAAACCATAAACCCTAGGATGAGGATGATGAAAATTAGAACATGTTAGTGTAATTACTTACAATGATGTTCTATAGATGGATGCTTGAGGATATGGAGTCCTATGGAGATGAAACCAGCTCTTGGGTCGTTTTTATGTTTTGTGAGGAGAGCGAAAATGAGCAGGGTTGATTTTGAAAGACATATTGTTGGTTTCTGTCACACGGTTCCCCCGGATCCCTCGCATTAGGGATCCGGCTACTGTAGACAGAAAAAGGATGTTTGGCATTATTTTTGTAATAAATTATAAAATAGCTTATGGAACAAAAATAGTTTTGGGGTTTCTAATTAAAGAGATGTTTGGTCAACGGGATTTGATAATTTAATTATCAAGGATCCATTTGTGACGACGGTGTTAGTTTGACGAGATCAAGAGGAATACTACTCCCGATGATGAGTAAGTTGAGAAAGTGGCGAAAAGAGACTTTTAGGAGACAAGTAATTATTAACGTCTAAAATAAAGGATGGTATCAACATATTCATATAAATGTAAGCTAGCTAATGAAAAGTGAACATACCTTTATGCTCTTGGTATGGTTTAAGGAGACCATAAGACCGAAAATACTTCATGAGCTTTTTTTGTAATCAGTTGTACTTAGAATAAGTAGATTGCGATTACTTTTAGGTTCTTCCTTGAAGGCTGACTTCATTATTCTTAGTATAGAAGTGAAGACTTTGGAGAGATCCTAGCATGAAGATTTCTTGAAAAAAATGTTAGAATGATCTATCAATATCTAACATAGGAGAAAATTATTTTAAAAGATTTCCTTCTCTGTAGTTTTCAAACATACACAGATCGTATCAAGTTTTTAAAGTACAACATACTCTAAGAAACTTGGTAACGAAGCTCTGATACCAATTGTGGAAAACTAGAAGGGGGGGGGGGTTGAATAGTTTTACCAATTAAAACTTTGTTTTAAAATATTTAGATCGACTTATGTCAATCTATTTAGATGTGTAAGTTGGACATTGATAGATAGATATATAAATGTGTAATGAAAGATAAAGAGTAAGAGGTACATAACCACGACACAAGTATTTATAGTGGTTCGGCTACAAGGACACCTTCCTTGCCTTACTCCACTCCCCGAGTCACTTACTCGAGAGTTCGTAATCACTACACGACACCAAATCCTTATGGCGGAGAAGCCTTCACAACGTCGCCTACTCTTTTTTCGGTACTAGGCTAACCACCGAGTTCTTTCACAAAGGAGAACCATACCTACCACAACGTCGCCTACCCTTTATCCGGTACTAGGCTAAGTACCGAGTTCCATTACGATGGAGGAACTACTACCCAACACTACACGACACCTAACCCTAAAGGAGACCCACTCCTTATTACAACACCATCAAGGATATCAATATCCTTTGAAACAAACTATCACTATTTGTATAACGATGCAACTCATCGATTATACGACTTTGGCATCCTTCACTAATGCCACTTGATTTGACTCCTAGGCATCTTTTACTAAAGCCTTCATCTTGACTTCTTTAGCATTCTTCACTAATGCTTTTAACACGGATGTTAAGCACCTTTCACTAATGCTTTCGTCTTGACTCTTTCGGCATCCTTCACTAATGCCTTGGACACAACACTTCTATGGGGAAGAAAGAAGTATCAACAAGAGAACCTCAGTAGTCTTGATGATGATGAAGCATGGCAACTCATGGACTTGAGTTTGCTTGACTTCAAGAGTGGTGATCTTGCCTTTAAGAGGAACCTAGAGAATCACACAAAAACAAAAGACAAACTACATAGAAAGATCCTTAAGATATGTCGTTAGAAGGTTACAATACTTGGGGAAAGTATGTGTGGGAGTGGAAACTAAAAGGAAGAAATGGCTCACTATTTATAGAAGAAATATAGCTACTGTTCCATGGATCCCTCACTTGAGGGATCCGTCCAGTGTATTACTTGGGATCCGTGGGACGCTCCCTTTTGGTCATGGGTTATGGGTTATGGATCATGGGTATCCAAGTAGATACAATGTATCTTCAAGATGTAATGCATCTAGTCCATGGTTCATGGATTAAAACCATGGGTCATGGATTAAAAATATGGGCCATGGATATTATCCATATATGACTTATGCATGATGTCATGCAATGGGTTATGGGTCAAGCTCTATGGGTATGGGTCATGGACTTTGGGTTGTACCCAACTACATTCAATGTATTTGGTCAATGGGTCAAATACTTAAGTTTCTACCCAATTGTATTACCCATTATAATACATACTAGTTATGTATATATTCATCCAATATGGAAACACTAGTTGTTGTACATATGTATTATTAAATCATAAAATCACTTATACTTGTTCTAGTGTTTTATGTGAAAACGTAAGTGTGTTAGAAAACTATTAGCTCAAACCATTCACGTATTTTATTTGTTTCGTTAAAATAATTTTACGTTTGTTATCGACAAAACATTAGAAGATCGTAAAATATAAATAAACATTTTTATGGCTTATTTGTATTTACACGTTTAACGAGTGGATCTTGCATAAATTTGGAACATGTATCATCGGGAACACATCGAGAAAAAAGGTTTTTATCGAATGGATGAATGATTGCCGCCAATTAATGGAGGAAGTTGGCCATGTCCAAAGTCCACCATAAAGCCCCGAGGCTCTGAGTCTAGTTTAAAGACTCATAAATAAAGAAAAGTGATCTTTCGGGAGACAACCCGAATTATCCCTTTCATTTGTTTTATTTCCTTTCTGTTGGGTTTTGTGTTTTTAACCATTTTTGCAGGGAAACGAAAAGAAGATTGTTGCTGCAACATGCTGATCCGACCAAAGTTACGGCGTAACTCACTATCTTGGTTACGCCGTAACCGGCCTTAGTGCAGCAGAACTACTCAGAAGCATGACCAATTGCGGCGTAACCCGAGGCAGTGGTTATGCCATAGCCTCACCCCTGTCAGGTTTTGCTAAATTACGGCGTAACTCCTTATGGGAGGTACGACGTAACCACCCTCTGTAACAATCTTTTCATTTTAAACATAATAACCTTGTATTAGTTTTCAAATGAACTTTGTGGGTATGTTCCCTGTAAGCCCTCATGAGACTACACTCGTCCACTTGGGACACCAAGTGGTTTAAAAGGCTTGTTGCATACGCTAAATGCAACCGTGATTCCTACGAAAGTGAGTTAGATTTCTTTTTCTTTTTAGAATTATGCTTGTCGGTAGTGTGATTTCAGAGATTAAAGTTTGCTCGTAGATTCTTATGCGAAGGCACGACTCTTTTTCTTGGGCCTTCTTCCTTTTTGGAGCAAATTTCAAGGAATTTCTCGCTCTAATTCTACTTTTCTCTTCACCTTTATTTAACGCTTAGTACAAAAGGGACTTTGTACAATTCAAGTGGGGGGACGGGAGTAGAATTATCTCTTGAACTTTATTGCCCTTGTTTTTCTAGTTTATTTTGAAAAATTATGCCATTTTTAAAATTTTGACATGTTTTTCTTAAACTAACTATATTAGACCTTAGCCGAGCACTTTATAACCCTTGATATTATATGGTGAGATTAGCCTTATCCGTTTCCAAATATTTACTCCAAATCTACCAAATTATGAGTGTGCCGGTAGCTTGTAAACTTTAGAACTTGGCCTTTACATCATTTCGAGACCATAGACGAGATATGTTGAATTAGCTCGATGTATTTGGACTTTCAGTTTATGAAGGCAGTATTATAGGATTAGCACCCAAATAGCCTATCATTGTGTGTCTATCAATTAGTCACCTCGACTTCTCGACCCCCATGTTAAACCCTTTTGTTGCACTCACCTTTAGTGCAAGATACCCCTAGATACACCCTTCTGAGCCATTCCTTTCATTTTGTTCACCCAACATATTGTTTCGATACACCATTACACCTTAGCCTACCCTGTAGTCTTTATTTGTAATTGGGAAGTCATCATTTGCCTAAGTTCAAGGTTCAAGTGGAAAGGTTCGGGAATCACGCTCTCATCGACGAAATATCCTTAAAGATCATTGAAGACCCCCCAAATTCTCATATTGTTCATCTCAAGTGGGGGAATGTTATGTCATTATGTTATGTTAAACAAAATAATGATTCGAAAAAAAAAATTATTATTGTTATTTAGTGATTGTAAAAGTGCGATGTTATAAGCACTATTGTTATGAGCTTAATATTGATTTAGTATCGAGGAGGCCACCTCGGTCACATTTGAAGAATGAAGTTGGAAGTGTGCCCATCATGACTTCCTCTAATGGCACATCTACCTGATTATATCATGATCCGGTTTCTTGACTTCGAAACTTAAACTTTGGGCAAACGGTAAGTGGTGATGACTTAGTTGTAGATTTAGACTATTTGCTTGATTTTGTTTTACACCAATTGTATCCCATGTCTTATCCTACCCTTAGTCATGAAGCGTGTCTAGGTGATGCAACGAGCAATCTTTGGTGTCTTGGCCATGGATTTGGTCATGGATCATTGATTTTGTCCACTTCGACATGACATGTTAGTAATGACAAATCACCCTTAACCTTTGTCGTGTCTACCCATATTCGAGAATTGTTTAGTCCTTAACTCTAGTGGTGGAGATTTGTGTAACCGCCAAGCTTATGATATAATACATGCTATGATTGTGCAATGAGTGATCACCCCGAAATCGACACTTAGAATAAGTTAAGAGATTTGAGTGTTTTTATCCCATTTCGTGAGGTGTTCAGATTTGTTTTATTCTAGCACAAGGGATTTGTAAACTTATATTTTCTAGGTAACAGGAGATATCTTTTTAGGAATCTATCTAATAAGGTCTACTTGAGGGCAAGTAGAGTTCAAGTGGGGAGATATTTGATAACATCAAATAATCCTGAATATTAAGTGTCAATTTCCCCCGATAATGCCCGTATTTTATATCATTTATATGAATTTACACTTGTTTTCCTCTATATTTCACTTTCAGGTAAAATACGAGCATTGGAGCTAAAGAGACGCGGATTTGGAGAGTTTATTGAAAATTTATCATAGTATGCTCACTTTGAAGAAGTTACGGCGTAACTCCTCTCTCACATTACGCCGTAACTAAAGCGTGGCTTAGAAAACCAATTCAACGGCAGATTATGGCGTAACTCTCTCAAGGATTACGGCGTAACCAACTAGGTCAAATGAGGTTCCGAGCCGCTGCAAGCTACGCCGTAACTCTTGCATCAATTACGGCGTAACCAAGAATTATTGAAGATACGGCGTAACTCCTTCCATAGTTACGCCGTAACCAACATTATTAGTGTAAAATACGAAGAATTGTGTGTTACGGCGTAACTCTTATAATTAGTTACGCCGTAACCAGATCTGGCCTATAAATACCCCATGATTTCCAGCATTTCAAAGCATCCCATTTCACACACAACACAAAGTGAACGTGAGTAGAAGTCGAAGGCAGATCTAGAGGAGCATAGGGAGCTATCTCGAAGGGAGGAATCACTCCCCTACGATAAGCATTAGCATTTTATCTTTTCTTTAATTTCAATTCATGTATTTCGTAATGTTAAACATTGAATCGATTGTTACAGTTAATATGAGCGGCTAAGCACCTCTGGTGCTGGCCTAGTTATGATTCCTTAATTGTTTTGTTTACGTTTACATTGCTTCCGTATAATTATTTCTAAGTGTATGCATGCATAGTGTAACACCCCAACCCGACAAGGGTAGAAGTGTCACAGTCTGGTGTCATATCAGAACATACAAATAACATTTTCAAGCGGAAGTCTATAAATAATAATGTACCAAGTCATAATAACCAAAGATTTACAAGGGAAGTTACAAAATCCAAAATGTTTAAAATAAAAATGAAATCTCAAAACAAAAGCCCGCCAAAACAAATCCAAAATATAAGGTAACTAGGGTCAGTCCACTCAGATAATCCACCTCTCAGCCCAATCAAAGCCCATCTTCCAACCTAAAAACCTGCCGCAGGAAAAGAAATGCGGCTGAGCTTAAAAAGCCCAGTGAACAGATATAACAAAGCGAAAGCTAAACGAAATCAGAGATACAAATGAAATAAGAAAACTGATAACAAGGTCGCGAAGAGAAAAGAATAATGAGTCAATGAGAATCCTGCAGAAACACAATTACACAGATATCCAAAAGGAACAGATAACAGAGGAGGACAAGCACATAACACATTGATGACATATACGCAATCCCATCTAAATAACCAGGCATACAATAAGGCAAGAAATCAGAGTATGAACAAGCCAAACGGAAGTCCAAATGCTAGCGGAAGCAATTAACGAGAAGTGAGCGTGGCAATCACATAAGTCAAATAATTCACAGTTAATAACATAACCAGTATCATCACAGCGGAAGTACTAACAGTAGCCACATGTATCAAGTAGGAATACAAAACGAACATTATAATTGAAGGAATTATCTAAACAAGGTCCTAGTATAGTAACTAAACAAATTAACAAGTCGGGCCACATACGGTGAACCATTTACCAAATCAAACAGAAGTATAAGCAGAAATGTAACATGGCAGGTCAACAACAAACAGATAAAGACACTATCAGATAGTCATAGTCCACGAGATCAACTGAACGTAGTACACATAATAAACAAACAAAACTATCGATTACACCATAGCATGATCACCAGACAATACAGAGGGTCACATAACAGTGAGATCACATATCATCAGATAGAAACAGGTAACTCAGATAACCTCATGTTAATCACATCATAGCAGGATAATCAAAGGTCACATAAAACAGGAATAGTATAATCAAATTCAATAAGCATATAATAACCCGGTACGTGAATGGAACGATAGTCTGAAGTAACGGAATGAGAGTGTAACAGATCAAAGCAATGGAACATATATATCTTGGTAGTAGAGTAAGTCATATAAGGGTATTGGGTAAAGGACAGTCAATTCAGAATATGGTGCAGTGGGGAATCCAGAAGGTACAATATAGGTATATCAAAAGTGTAAGGGTTGTCAGAATCTATCCCGAGCCAACAAAACAAACCATATCAATAGTGGCAATAACAGCCAAGTAACCAATAGTAGCCATTGTATTCGGAGGGGTGACCTCGGAATACCAAACCAATATGAGGGGAGACCTCAGTAACCAGTGGAGTAGCTAGCTCCCAAAATGTGAGGGGGTGTATTGCACACACGCACCGCATCACCAAAACAAACCATATCATATCAAATTCAAATCAAAACAAATCTAGGATGCATCCATACGCCCCCTGCAAAACAATAGTGGCCATACAATATATCTGAAGCGCGCATAATCAATACAAAATGGGGACGGTGTGGAACATCACTCAACCACACTAAAGTCATGCCATTGGTGCATCAATGACACGGACATGGAACCCCCATGCCTAGTTAATGGCTCGGGTATCAATCTGAAGGGTCAAACAAAGGTTCAAAGTGTAGCAATATATATGTCTTCACAATCAAATGTTCAATATCCATGGTTCACAATTCATAGGTTCATAGCAACAGTCCAAAATCAAAGTTCAGTAGCAACAGTTCAATATCACAGGTCAATAGCAACAGTTCAGTAGCAAAGGGTTCAATAACGAAAGTTCAGTAATAGTGGTGCAATAACAGAGGGGTCAATAACAAAGCAAAGATTCAATAGCAATAGATATCATAAGCTAAACAAAGTCGAAGGATCAGAAAGTCATGAGAAATCCCTACTAAAAAGGGATAGAATATCTGTACCTTAATGAAATGGGAGCAAACAAATGAATGATCACAAAGTGATACGAGTCACTCCTTCTTCAATGGTCTTCCTGAATTAATAGTCATTTATCACTTAGGAGTCCATTTAATGTTTAATGACGTAACGGATTATTTGTTTTTTATTGTCATTTGTTAATTCATTATATTAACAAGTTTAATGTCTTAACATAGATTTAAATGCGTTCCGGATAATAATAGGTCAAATTAGAATGAAGATGAATCAAATAATAGACAAGGACACCTCAAGACCACACACTAAATAAATAATACCGAGATTCAATCCAACCTCAAGAATAAGGAAGACTTATGCGAAACAAACGATATATAACGACGCTAGAGCGATCACTACTTCAAGCATGCAATGCCAAAACCATACGTATTACACAACCCCTCGACACACATGGTACAAATTCTTATGACTTTAACCCATATTAAATTGTTTAGAAACTATTTGTTTTACTCTTTAGCATGCAAAGCTTTAATCCCATGTGCATGAAACTCACGTATACCACAAATAGAATTCCATTTACCCTTATTGTTTAATTAAGAACAAATGTGTGATAAAAGATCATATGATGTATATTTTAACCCTTGTTAGCTCGCTTCCCACTCAAACTTTTATGCTCGAAAATAATGAGTAGGCTTATAACCAGTACCTAACTTTGACACACACACAAACAATGCAACATAAATTAATAGTTAACAGATACATTATTAGATCTATTAGTACATGCCCATTTAGTCATATTTTAGATATCACGCATGTGGTATTAATTTGAGAAACTTTGGTTGAAAACTAGCTTCCAAGCTTTGACATTCATATTACAATCACACATGAGACCTGTTCACATATATATATCTGCTTTCTCACATTAGGTATAAGGTTCCATATTTATTTTACTTCGACTTGATCCAGTATGATTATACTCACACGAACGCCACACAAATACGACTTGGTAACCACTATATTCTGTTTATAACCTGTTATGGAAGGACCTTACATGACTTACCAATGATCACACACGAGAGCCTACAACACAACAAGTTTTGACAGGTTTTTATGAGACCAAAACTACACCAAACGTGACCATTTTAGTTCGATACAGAAATAAATAAACATGAATATGATGTGCATGAGAGGGTCGAAACAGATTCAATGCTGGGGTATATGCATAGGTCGATCATATGGGTCAAGTTACATATCCATTCCATTCGTTATCCCCGAATTTCATTTATGATTTTATGTTATCATTTTATGTATGAGCATGCATAAAAAAAAGAACCTCACGACACAAACAGAAACAAAAAGAAGGACATTGAAACAAGATTTTAGATGATACCCTTGTTGTGTGCGAGAGGAAGAAGAACAAGACGCAAGACGAATCAACCCACGAACAAACTGAATAGGAATCCCCACGATCACTGTAGCTTCGAACCCAAACTCACTATCACAACAGCCTCCTTGGAACACTTTACGAATCACCCCTGCTGCCTTGAGTCGAATGAAAAGGAGGGAAAAGATTTTGTGCCGTCACTTTGTGTTTGCTAGGGTTTATGTAAATCTTGAATGAGTAAATGGTAAGTTGAATATGAGAGTTTAAATGGAATTGAATGGTGGAGTTAAGGGCGTTTATTGTTTTGCCGAGTAAAAGGGAAAATCACAACAGAAAAATAATTTCCAAATTTCAATTTAGTGGGCCTCCATGAAAGTTGTATTTTCATATACTTCACATGCACATTTCCAGTCCATGCACTATATTACGTATACAATGTATTTTAGACGCAAGCGTGTGTCAAACATTTATTTATTTATTTATTTATTTTTTTTCTTGCATAAGTTATTAATTCAGAGATGGGTTAAAAAACGTAATTAATGAGATTGACGTATTTTATGTATTTCACAATTATTAAGTCTTGAGGGGCAAAATGGTCTTTTATCACGTTTACGATTTCTAGGGTTTTACAACTCTTCCCCTCTAAAAGAAAATTTTTCGTCCTCGAAAATTGAAGTCGCAGGGGTATACAGAGACGTACGAGTTTAAGGCAGGCGTAGCAATCCATTCATAACGATTTCAGTTCCAAAGCATACCAAAACTTACATGTAACAGATGTCGGTGAGAATCTCGCAAAGAGGTACAGAATTTCAAACGAATATGAGGATTGACAAATAACGGATATAAGTCATATTCCATTCACGTACCAACCCCAGGCATTTCCCAAGATGTCGTATGATTCAATAAGGTCAAATTATATGATCTCGGTATTATCACGTTGATCAGGCGTGATAATACTTGCATCACATATCAGGTCCTTATCGTCACCATATTCAGTCTCGGGTCATGACAGAACACATAACCAAAGTCACAACAAAACATATATCATACAGATAGCAAGCAACATACCAAAACAGGCCAGATCACACACATACAGCATATAATACATCAGACAACTTACCATATCACCAAAGAAGAAGGTCACCAACTTGCTCGAAACGGTCCTTCGTGACTCATTACTGACGATCTAAAAGAAAAGCGGTCAAAATCACATAACAAAGCATCAACCGCCTCACAACGCATGACAACAAATCATAGTAACACAAGTTGCGCCCAATCATATAAAGTAGATGAACCTTCTCAGCCACCAGTTGAATCTTGTCTCCGTCATTGCACCTTTGGTTGATCCGTTCAGCTCCCTTCAGCAGCATCCTGACGTCTCTGGCAGCATCACGATCGGGTGCGGCTTCTGTCTCATGAACCTCTCCAGAAATTTTTGCAACAATGCAGGGTCGGCACCATCATCTTCAGCTCTACGAGTAATTTCATCTAAACGACCGATAAACGAATGCGCAAAGATAAAACAAACAAAATAAAATGCAAAAGAAGAAGGTCAAATCAGCGAAGACAAAAGAATATCGAAGTCAAATCTGAACGACAATCAAAAGGAATCAGAAGAGATCAGAACAGACGGAAGCCTAGTGTCTACCCAGTCCTCACAGGTCAATCCTAAGGTCAACAAGACGAAACCTTAGCTCTGATACCATAATTGTAACACCCCAACCCGACAAGGGTAGAAGTGTCACAGTCTGGTGTCATATCAGAACATACAAATAACATTTTCAAGCGGAAGTCTATAAATAATAATGTACCAAGTCATAATAACCAAAGATTTACAAGGGAAGTTACAAAATCCAAAATGTTTAAAATAAAAATGAAATCTCAAAACAAAAGCCCGCCAAAACAAATCCAAAATATAAGGTAACTAGGGTCAGTCCACTCAGATAATCCACCTCTCAGCCCAATCAAAGCCCATCTTCCAACCTAAAAACCTGCCGCAGGAAAAGAAATGCGGCTGAGCTTAAAAAGCCCAGTGAACAGATATAACAAAGCGAAAGCTAAACGAAATCAGAGATACAAATGAAATAAGAAAACTGATAACAAGGTCGCGAAGAGAAAAGAATAATGAGTCAATGAGAATCCTGCAGAAACACAATTACACAGATATCCAAAAGGAACAGATAACAGAGGAGGACAAGCACATAACACATTGATGACATATACGCAATCCCATCTAAATAACCAGGCATACAATAAGGCAAGAAATCAGAGTATGAACAAGCCAAACGGAAGTCCAAATGCTAGCGGAAGCAATTAACGAGAAGTGAGCGTGGCAATCACATAAGTCAAATAATTCACAGTTAATAACATAACCAGTATCATCACAGCGGAAGTACTAACAGTAGCCACATGTATCAAGTAGGAATACAAAACGAACATTATAATTGAAGGAATTATCTAAACAAGGTCCTAGTATAGTAACTAAACAAATTAACAAGTCGGGCCACATACGGTGAACCATTTACCAAATCAAACAGAAGTATAAGCAGAAATGTAACATGGCAGGTCAACAACAAACAGATAAAGACACTATCAGATAGTCATAGTCCACGAGATCAACTGAACGTAGTACACATAATAAACAAACAAAACTATCGATTACACCATAGCATGATCACCAGACAATACAGAGGGTCACATAACAGTGAGATCACATATCATCAGATAGAAACAGGTAACTCAGATAACCTCATGTTAATCACATCATAGCAGGATAATCAAAGGTCACATAAAACAGGAATAGTATAATCAAATTCAATAAGCATATAATAACCCGGTACGTGAATGGAACGATAGTCTGAAGTAACGGAATGAGAGTGTAACAGATCAAAGCAATGGAACATATATATCTTGGTAGTAGAGTAAGTCATATAAGGGTATTGGGTAAAGGACAGTCAATTCAGAATATGGTGCAGTGGGGAATCCAGAAAGTACAATATAGGTATATCAAAAGTGTAAGGGTTGTCAGAATCTATCCCGAGCCAACAAAACAAACCATATCAATAGTGGCAATAACAGCCAAGTAACCAATAGTAGCCATTGTATTCGGAGGGGTGACCTCGGAATACCAAACCAATATGAGGGGAGACCTCAGTAACCAGTGGAGTAGCTAGCTCCCAAAATGTGAGGGGGTGTATTGCACACACGCACCGCATCACCAAAACAAACCATATCATATCAAATTCAAATCAAAACAAATCTAGGATGCATCCATACGCCCCCTGCAAAACAATAGTGGCCATACAATATATCTGAAGCGCGCATAATCAATACAAAATGGGGACGGTGTGGAACATCACTCAACCACACTAAAGTCATGCCATTGGTGCATCAATGACACGGACATGGAACCCCCATGCCTAGTTAATGGCTCGGGTATCAATCTGAAGGGTCAAACAAAGGTTCAAAGTGTAGCAATATATATGTCTTCACAATCAAATGTTCAATATCCATGGTTCACAATTCATAGGTTCATAGCAACAGTCCAAAATCAAAGTTCAGTAGCAACAGTTCAATATCACAGGTCAATAGCAACAGTTCAGTAGCAAAGGGTTCAATAACGAAAGTTCAGTAATAGTGGTGCAATAACAGAGGGGTCAATAACAAAGCAAAGATTCAATAGCAATAGATATCATAAGCTAAACAAAGTCGAAGGATCAGAAAGTCATGAGAAATCCCTACTAAAAAGGGATAGAATATCTGTACCTTAATGAAATGGGAGCAAACAAATGAATGATCACAAAGTGATACGAGTCACTCCTTCTTCAATGGTCTTCCTGAATTAATAGTCATTTATCACTTAGGAGTCCATTTAATGTTTAATGACGTAACGGATTATTTGTTTTTTATTGTCATTTGTTAATTCATTATATTAACAAGTTTAATGTCTTAACATAGATTTAAATGCGTTCCGGATAATAATAGGTCAAATTAGAATGAAGATGAATCAAATAATAGACAAGGACACCTCAAGACCACACACTAAATAAATAATACCGAGATTCAATCCAACCTCAAGAATAAGGAAGACTTATGCGAAACAAACGATATATAACGACGCTAGAGCGATCACTACTTCAAGCATGCAATGCCAAAACCATACGTATTACACAACCCCTCGACACACATGGTACAAATTCTTATGACTTTAACCCATATTAAATTGTTTAGAAACTATTTGTTTTACTCTTTAGCATGCAAAGCTTTAATCCCATGTGCATGAAACTCACGTATACCACAAATAGAATTCCATTTACCCTTATTGTTTAATTAAGAACAAATGTGTGATAAAAGATCATATGATGTATATTTTAACCCTTGTTAGCTCGCTTCCCACTCAAACTTTTATGCTCGAAAATAATGAGTAGGCTTATAACCAGTACCTAACTTTGACACACACACAAACAATGCAACATAAATTAATAGTTAACAGATACATTATTAGATCTATTAGTACATGCCCATTTAGTCATATTTTAGATATCACGCATGTGGTATTAATTTGAGAAACTTTGGTTGAAAACTAGCTTCCAAGCTTTGACATTCATATTACAATCACACATGAGACCTGTTCACATATATATATCTGCTTTCTCACATTAGGTATAAGGTTCCATATTTATTTTACTTCGACTTGATCCAGTATGATTATACTCACACGAACGCCACACAAATACGACTTGGTAACCACTATATTCTGTTTATAACCTGTTATGGAAGGACCTTACATGACTTACCAATGATCACACACGAGAGCCTACAACACAACAAGTTTTGACAGGTTTTTATGAGACCAAAACTACACCAAACGTGACCATTTTAGTTCGATACAGAAATAAATAAACATGAATATGACGTGCATGAGAGGGTCGAAACAGATTCAATGCTGGGGTATATGCATAGGTCGATCATATGGGTCAAGTTACATATCCATTCCATTCGTTATCCCCGAATTTCATTTATGATTTTATGTTATCATTTTATGTATGAGCATGCATAAAAAAAAGAACCTCACGACACAAACAGAAACAAAAAGAAGGACATTGAAACAAGATTTTAGATGATACCCTTGTTGTGTGCGAGAGGAAGAAGAACAAGACGCAAGACGAATCAACCCACGAACAAACTGAATAGGAATCCCCACGATCACTGTAGCTTCGAACCCAAACTCACTATCACAACAGCCTCCTTGGAACACTTTACGAATCACCCCTGCTGCCTTGAGTCGAATGAAAAGGAGGGAAAAGATTTTGTGCCGTCACTTTGTGTTTGCTAGGGTTTATGTAAATCTTGAATGAGTAAATGGTAAGTTGAATATGAGAGTTTAAATGGAATTGAATGGTGGAGTTAAGGGCGTTTATTGTTTTGCCGAGTAAAAGGGAAAATCACAACAGAAAAATAATTTCCAAATTTCAATTTAGTGGGCCTCCATGAAAGTTGTATTTTCATATACTTCACATGCACATTTCCAGTCCATGCACTATATTACGTATACAATGTATTTTAGACGCAAGCGTGTGTCAAACATTTATTTATTTATTTATTTATTTTTTTTCTTGCATAAGTTATTAATTCAGAGATGGGTTAAAAAACGTAATTAATGAGATTGACGTATTTTATGTATTTCACAATTATTAAGTCTTGAGGGGCAAAATGGTCTTTTATCACGTTTACGATTTCTAGGGTTTTACACATAGTTTGTTGGTAGCTACCCTTGTTTCGGTAGTTTTGAATGGCGGTAGTGGCTAGTTACTTAGAAGATATGACCAACTGACCCTAAGTAAGTAGACTGAGACGGGAAGGGTAAGATATGACCAACTGACGACCCTTTTACTTGTGCGATTTGACCAAATGATCACCTACCGTTTGGATGAACTTAAGAAGTAAGGGGTGAGTGTTTAAGTTGCTAGCACCCGGGCACTCACTATTATGAATCTAGCATGTAGCGGTACTTAATGACTTGACTTAGGGGACTAAGAACAACTGGACTTATGACGGGGCACCTGATTTCTCTAGTGGGACCCTTTGCTGATAAGTTAAGAGGAACTGACCAAATGCTGTCCGAGCGACTTTGACCCCACCTGAAGTAATTGGAAGTAATTAGACGTAAACACTACTAATTAAGATGATTAACTAGGTTAGCACCCCTCTCCTCTATTGATCACATCCCTCACCTTTATTTGCTTTAGTAGTTAATTATATCATAATCATATTAAAATCTGTGACACCTAGACTTAGTTTAAATCCGCACACATAGCTCTTGGGACGGCCTCGGTTTTACCGATTACTACACTACACACGACCGGGTACACTGCCAGTTAGTGCATTAGGGTAGACAATAGGTATAACGAGTAATTATAAATATTAAAACCTGGTCAATAAAACCTGCATCACCAACAATTTGCTTTCAAATAACCTAAAATGTGAAAAAGAATGATATTAAGCAGTAATGGATATAAAATGTAATGATTTAGGTCTTAAATGACCCCTTAAAAACATATGTTTTAAATCCTTATCAAATATCCCTACACCTAGAATTTGCTTGTCCTCAAGCAAATGTGCCTTTGGCTAATCAATTTATGAGTTAGGGGTCATTTAGCATTGATTTAAAATAATCTACAACAAATACAAGTGCCACAATAGCCAAAACAAGCACGGAAATTATATACTGGCACCTCACAATTGGTGATTGGATTCTCTCATCTATCGGGCGTATATGAAATATAACATATATGAAAATGGAAAATAAACACTCTCTACCTGTCATAGCACATAGATTACCATAATCTTGAGATTAGATCAAACCTCCACCGCTTTGGCGTAAGCACCTAGGAATAACTATCAAAGAGGTCTTTACAAAGGGTTATAGTGTTAGGCTTCGGGTAGGGAATAAAAAGGTTTCATTGGATATGGGGATTTTTTAGTGGTGGTAAGTCAAAAATCTAATTTAGATGCATGTAAAAACATGGCGTTGCTAAGCCAAGACTCGACTCACTAACACTAACTAATAACTTGCAATAAAATCAAAACATAAAACATAAAACATAAAACATAAAGGATAGATGTTAGATGGTAGTCTGTATGTTTTTCTCTTTATTTTTCTATTTATTATTTTTTATTTTTCTTGATTTTCCCCCCTACATTCTTACCCTACCATCCTCTAAGATAACATCAATGTAAAGGGATTTATAAGAGCATCCCTACACTTGAGTTTTTTTTTTTTATTTCAATAACAATTATTGACCAGAATTGAAAAGATCAAAACACTTGGAGTAATTAATTACGTAGACAAATGGAATTTGAATTTAACATTCATTCCCGTTACTCCATAAAATACTACTTTAAACCATGTGTCCTAATCGTCGCAAAACTGTGTACAAAAGATATGACTCGACTTAGCAACCATGCCTGTAACTAGATACTTGAACTAAGAGTTAAACAATAATTACAGTAATGCACTAAAGATGAGTGCATACAAGATGGGCTAAGGCGATTTGGGTGTAACATTTGGGGGTGGATTGTAAACAATGCTCTTCATTGACATTCCGGAAACCGAAACATCACGAGAACCGCAAAAAGGTAGGCTCTGATGGGTTAACTAGGGGTATCGTGTACTAAAGATGAGTACATCGCAAGGGTGTGGGGAAAATTACTCAACTGATGTGGTTGACGTAATTAAATTACAGGTTTCAAACAAGGGTTATCCTAATGCCTCTTATCATTTAGTTAATCCTAACTACACGAATGTAGTCTCACTAGCGATCTCGGAATGCATCACAAAAACAAGTTCTAGAATCTATTGTACTACCGGTCCACTCATAAGCATTAAAGATGAATTCTTTATTCCTAAAGATCTAGGGGCGAACCTCGCATTTTTGGAGTAGAATTTGAGTGGTATACGATTTTTGTGATAGTCATATAACTCCTATCCATGAGACGCTTTATTAAGACTAAAGTTTTACTTGTAAGTGTCATAAAAAATAAAAAATTTGGTGCTAAAATTACACTAACAAATATTTCTCATAGTTTATTACACAAATTACTAAGGACAATGCAAAATTCAAGTGAGTGAATAGTTTCTAAGTTCCCGTTTTATTCTTTCTCCCTACACTTAAACTGAACATTGTCCCAATGTTTCCCGAAAGTATCAAAGTTATGATAATGGGAAAAAAATGAAAGAAATTAATACTCCTCTGATTAGCTCGGTATGAACGGAAAATGAAGATACAAGGTTAAATATTTATCCAAGAATCGTCAAAAGACCATCCTCATCCAATCCAATCCTGTAATGAAAAACAACAGAACAACCCAAAGCATCAAACCGAACAAAGAAAAATCACAACAAGACTTAGAAATAAAAATAAAACAATAAAAGGGTATGATATTTGTAGAATGTAAATACAAATAACATACAGGAAAATTGGACATTTAAGAAATTGTAGAAATTTCTCAAAAATTAATTTTCAACATTTAAAAAAAACCTGGAAAACCTGTGCTACAGTAGTTGACGCCGTCAGGTGTATGCCGTGACGCCATCAGACTGACCTGACAGATTTGTTTCATTTTGTTTTCTAGAACAACCTGTTTTATAAAGTCCATTTTTCTGTAGAAACTCATAAAACATATCCACAAATATTGACACACAAAGACAACTAAACATGCAAAGAATTAAATTATAAATCATCACATAATCATGTTTGTTAGCCTGTATTTTTATGTAGCCTGTATCATTATCTTTTGGGCTCAAGCCCGACTCTGATACCATGATAATAGACAATTTGATTTCATAAACAAGATCGATACAAATATATTATGATACATGGAAGATTCTAGAGTCGTGCTTGAGCCCAAAACATAATGATACAGGCTACATAAAAATACAGGCTAACAATTCCCCGCAGTTGGAGCGGGAGGAAACCGGATGCTCAAACTGGATCTAAATTCCACAAACAGAGCCGATGGCAATCCTTTGGTGAAAATTTCCGCATACTGATAGCGGGAAGGAACATGTAGTACCCGAACTTGACCAGAAGAAACCAAATCTCGAACAAAATAGATATCGATCTCAATGTGCTTCGTACGCTGATGCTGTACTGGATTACAGGATAAATAAATAGCACTAACATTGTCACAGTATACCAACGTAGCTGAAGATAAAGGTGTATGTAGCTCACGAAGTAAATTATGCAACCAACAAGTCTCAGCAACTGCATTGGCAACGCCCCGATATTCTGCCTCTGCACTGGATCGAGAGAGAGTGGCTTGGCGCTTAGAGGACCAAGAGAGTAGGTTGTTGCTAAGAAAGACACAGTATCCTGAAGTAGACCTCCTAGTAGTGGGACAACCAGCCCAATCTGCATCTGAATATGCAACCAATGATGTAGTAGAAGAGGCAAATAACTGCGACCCGTAATCCAATGTACCCCGGACATACCGCAAAATCCATTTAAGAGCCAAGAAATGGGGCTCCCGAGGATCATGCATATGAAGACATACCTGCTGAACAACATATGAGATATCTGCCGAGTAAATGTAAGATAATGAAGAGAACCGGCAAGACTCCGATATAAAGTCGGATCAGACACTGGATCACCATCATCCCCTACTTTAGACTCAGTGTCAACAGGAGTCCAACTAGGATTACAAGAAACCATATGTGCTCTATCAAGGATCTCAACAGCATACTTATGCTCAGATAAGAACATCCCTATGCAATCACGACTAACGGAGATACCCAAAAAATAATTAAGAGGACCAAGATCTGTCATGGAGAACTCCTGATGTAAGGAGCGAATGTTCTGCTGCAATAATGCCTCGGATGAAGTAGTAAGTACAATGTCATCAACATATAATAACAAATAAGCGGTATCCGTCCCGTGTCTGTATATAAATAAGGATGAGTCGCACCGACTCTGATGAAACCTAACCCGAGTAATATAAGATGCAAAGCGCTGAAACCATGCCCGAGGATTCTGCTTGAGCCCATACAGAGACCGTTGAAATAAACACCCATAATCAGGATACACATGATCCCTAAAACCCGGAGGCTGATGCATATAACTGTCTCAGATAAGTCACCATGCAAGAAAGCATTCTTGACATCAAGCTGATGAATTAGCCAATGTCTAGAAGTAGCCAAACTTAGAATAGTCCGAATAGTACCTGGCTTAACAACTGGACTAAAGGTCTCATCTACATCAATCCCCTCAAGTTGAGTACTCCCATTTGCGAATAGGCGAGCCTTGTAGTGACTAAGTGTGCCATCAGCCAAATATTTATGACGAAAAAGCCACATACAGCGGACAATGTTGGTGGCAGCAGGTCTTGGTACAAGAGTCCAAGTGTTGTTCTTAATAAGTTCATTGTATACATCGTACATAGAATTGAGCCAATTTGGATCATTAAACGCAGCATGATATGATTTCGGTAAAGGCGACACCATAGAAACATGCATATTAAGGCGTTGAGTAGGACGATTAGTCCCGCCATGATAGCGTGTGACCATGAGATGAATCGAGACATGGTTTGGGTTGTTGGGAGGGTCTGGAATAATTGGTGTGTTTTGGTTATTTAGGGTTGGAGGTTGTTGTGGAGTCGTGGGTGGTGATGGAGGTGGAGTGGGGGTTTAGGGTGTGGTTGTTTGATGTGGAAGCTCATCTTGTTGGGCCATATGGGTTTGGGTAGGAGGTGTTGTTGGCTCATCTATAGGTTAATGTACATTGGGTTGTGAAACGGGAGAAGATGAAATTATTTGGGGAATAATGTCGGGTGAGTCATCCAGAAAATTATATGTGGGTGCCGAGGTTGGTTGAGAAGAGTCGTAAGGAAAAATTGTTTCATCAAAAGTAACATGGCGAGAAAGAATGATTTTAATTGTTTGTAATTCGAGGCAACGATATCCACGATGATTGGAGGCATGGCCCAAAAGGGTAGACGGTGTGGCGCAAGGTTCAAGTTTATGATTAGGATATGTGTGAGGGTAACATAAATAACCAAAAGTTCGTAAAAGGTTATAGTTCAGGTGTTTGCCAAATAAGCAGGTGTAGGGTATATCATTAGCAATAACCGTGGAAGGTAAGATGTTAAGTAAGTGAACGACCATATTGAGAGCTTCGACCCAAAATGTCGTATGTAGATTGGCTTGAAAAAGTAAAGTCCGAATTAGATTATTGATGGTGGGTTCATGCGTTCAGACTTCCCGTTCTGTTGAGATGTTTTTGGACATGAAAAACGAAACTGTATGCCATTGTTGGTAAATAATTTGTGTAAGCTTCGGTTGTCGAATTCACCACCATGATCACACTAAAAAGATTTGATTTCACACTTAAACTGGGTGTGAACATATTTACAAAATAAGACAAATTTAGAACCAACATCAGATTTGTTAAGTAAAGGATAAACCCAAACAAAATGTGAATAATGATCCAAAAACAAGACATAATGTTTAAATCCCGAAAGACTCAGAATTGGTGAAGTCCATACATCAGAATGAATAATGTGAAAACAATCATTAACAATAGATTCTGAAGGAACAAACGGAAGCCTCACGTGTTTGCCAAGCTAACAAGCATGACAAAGAACTGGAGGTTTCTCTTTATTACACGAAATAAAATTATTGGAGACAAGAAGACGTAGCACTTCACTTCCCGGATGTCCAAGACATTGATGCCACGTGTGCTGACAAACAAGAAAAACATGAGGAATTGAATACTGAGCTGTAACTTGGTAGAGATCGCCCGTGCTATCACATCGGAGAAGCACCCGATGAGTCATGAAATCCTTAACAGAAAAACCAAACGCGTCAAATTCAATAGTGCAATTATTATCACAACAAATTGACGAACATAAATTAATTTTTTGACGATACGAGGGGTGATAAGTACGTTATTTAAGCGAAGAGGTTTGAAAGGAGTTGGCAAAATGCTATTTCCCGTATTAGTGACAGGTATAGAATAACCATCACCAACAGAGACAGATGGATACATACACGTATTAAAAACCTCACTAAGACTAGTAATAGAATAATTAAGGTGAGAGCTCGCACCTGTATCCATATTCCAGGCACTAGTTACGGGATCTTGAAGGGTCCTTGTAGTAAAGGCATCTGACAAGACGGTCTCCTGTCCCGAAGTACCTGTGGGTCCCATTGTACCGAGGGTAGTCGACCTGGTTGGGGCTTGTTGGGCATGTGTTATAGCCGTATAACCAAAAGGCAGGGGTGCGGTGGTAAACTGTAGTGGCATCATGAACAAACTTACATCCCGCACCAAATTTACACGTACCTTTAGGAAAATTATAGCAAGGCCACAAAGATTTTTCTTGAGGGTTTGAGGGACGTCGAGAAGTACCTGAATCCGCCATAAGTATCATCAGAGAAGATGAGGAGTAGTCCACAGGAGGTGCAAGAGCCTTGGACTTTAACCGCATCTCTTCTGTAAGAAGCATTGTACAGTCCGTCTTAAGATCGGGAAAAGTGTCCTTGTGATGCATAATACCAACCACTTGATCATATTTGTCGGGAAGACCTTCAAGAGCATAATAAATGACATCTTCGTTGTTAACGTTGGAGTCAAGGCTCGTAAGAACGATGACAAGTGACTTAATCTTTCGAAAGTAAGCTTCCATGCTTAGGTCACCAAGTTTGACGGAGCATAACTCCGCCTTCAAGGCATTAGTACGTGACCTTTTATTATCCTTTACAATGTCGTTGATGAGATCCCATGCTTCCTTAGATGACTTGGAACGAGCCATTACTAACCTTGCTTGAAGCGTGTCTGAAAGAGTTGTAAAAATCCATGAGAGCATAATCTTTTCTACCTTGAGTTCTTCTGGTGTGAGAGGAGGGGGGTTATTTGAAGCAGGTACATTAGGAGAGCCATGAATGTATTTGGTTACTTCATAGCTATAGCAAAGTTGTTCAAAAAAGAACTTCTATGAACTATAATTCCAATTGTCAATATCAAGCTTAACGGGAACCCTTGTTAGAAGATGATGGTGCATGACTTGGCAGAGTTTATCCGAGAGTGGCGTGGGTGGTATCTCTGATCCGGTCATGGTTACAGAATTAGGAGGATTGTGGAAATAAAACTAGTTAGGGTTTGTATGTTGGAGTGTATGGAACTGTATTAAGAATGAAAAGTGACAGCTAGCAGACGAAATACTTGTCACCAAGAACAAGTAATACAATATATTAAACCTCTTGTTACTAAAGAACAAGATCCTTTGTTTGTTACCTAAGAACAAACACGAACAGAAGAAAAAACTAAAGATAAAAAAATGAGGCGAGTGAGTATTTAGGGTTTTATTTTGGATCGATATGTTTTGGAGGCTGTGATACCATGATAATAGACGATTAGGGTAATGATTTTCTGTTGTGATTTCATAAACAAGATCGATACAAATATATTGTGATACATGGAAGATTCTAGAGCCGGGCTTGAGCCCAAAACATAATGATACAAGCTACATAAAAATACAGGCTAACAATTTTAGGTTCATAATAACCACATATGATCTTCCCTACACTTATTTCATGCAAAGTACCTTTAATTACCAATGAGAGGAAGTCAAAAGCAAAATAAAGCATAATCGCATACACATTAATCATGCAATAATTCATAATCAAATACTAGCGTGCAAACATCATAAAAACAAAATTAAAATCAAAATAAAGCAAGTAAGTAAAACATGCTAGGGTTGCCTCTCGAGAAGTGTTTATTTTTGTTCTAGTCTCGAGCCTGACTCTACCTGATGACGTACCCTCCGATCAGGTCGAAGGACCCCCCTTCGGCCTCAGTCGAATTTGCATTACGAAGACCCAAGTATTTCTTCATAAGTCAGTGGTGGCGTAAAACCATTCATTATTGATATGGTTACCAGTTGGGAATTCGCCAGCCGAAGGCCTATGCCCTTCGGTGTCTTCTCTTGAAGGCGCCAAGATAAAGGAGAACCTTGACTTGGTCTTCCCCCACGTTCCCACTATTTCCTTAGCTTCCCCGCCAAGGCAGAAAAAGTGGGGATGAAGCCCTAGCGGTTACCACAAATCAGGGGACGCCCCCATGATCTCCTAGACGTGTGCAAACACTCTCCAAGCTATTCTTCACCTATAAATAGCTGTATCTGCTAACACTCTCCAAGCTTCTTACAGGAAAGGGTGTTTACTGTTATCTATATGTCACCCCTCATACCTTTCGATCACCATAGAAGGCCTGGTCGTACGAATTATTGTACAATCAGTGGCGCCATCCGTGGGACCCGCTACTATTGGTCTCGTTATTCCAAACTTACACCCAGTTAATCACGTTCACTAGCTTTACAGCATGAATCAAGGAAGAGAGGATACACCCCCTCCGGGTTTCTCGACCTTGACACCAATCCCAGTCAATGATCCTAACAACCTTCCCAATATAACTGCATCCACCTTTACCACACGATCTCACCCTGAAATAACTCCCAACAACCATGATTCAACCTTGGGTAACCCTGAACCGGTAATCAGCCCAACGTTTGTCGAAGCCAACATCGAAGCACTAGAATCTTTACTGAGGGCTTGAAGGAGGCAAACTCGGAATGTAAAGATGCGAAGGGAGTTAGAATACTCAAGCGATGAGTATGACGAAGAGTTGGAAATGGAGGCTAGGCCCTTGTCTACTGGGGCTACACGCTCAGTGCTAAGGATAGGGTCTCCGAACAGTTGAAGGCTGAGTGGAAGGTCGGTTGGTTTTGAAGATGTTCCGGAGAGGGCTCTGACGAGAAGGGAAGGAAAAAAGGAAGGCTCCAATGGAAGGAGTCACCGAAGGGAAACTACGGAGGTTAACTTGCCACCACTCTTGGCGGCTCATCTGGGAAGAACTGAGGCAGGGGTTCCGTTGCAGCCTTCTCAAGCATCCGGCGTAGAAGGCAATCCACGTCAAACGAATGGGGGAGGAAATCTTCCTCCTCATGCAGAAGGAAAATGAGAGCACCAGGGCTTTCATCACCAGATACACCGATGACACCTTACAGATACTGGGTCTGCACGATGACCAACGCATCTCAGGTTTCGTGCATGGCCTACCGAACAGAAGTCTGGTGGAATTCCTCTCCACTGACATTCCTGCAACCTACAAGGGCTTAGTGGAGAAGGCTTACACATGGATCGAAGCGAAAGAAGTGTCTACCAACGGGGCTCCGGTCGAAACTAAATAAAGTCACAAGAAGGTCCCAAAACATCCTTCGAGGGAAGGATCAAAGAACAGAAACAAAGGCAGGGACATGTTTACGCCCTACCACAAAAACATCAACCATGGGCTCTTGGCTAATCTGTCTAAATCTCTAAGGGAGATACTCGCTACAGAAAAGGCGGCGAAGGCCTTTGATCCTCCTCCTCGTTTGGCAAGCAGAGGAAGGACCAGGGATACCACCAAATACTGCTATTTCCATGACGATTACGGGCACGACACCAATAATTGCAGAGAGCTCAAGAAATAGATAGAAGAGGCCGTGAAGTCTGGCCAATTGGGGCATTTGGTGAAGGGTATATAGAAAGGTAAAGAAAAGTTCTCCGACACACAGTTGGAGAAAGACACCACACCTGCCGAAACACCTATCCTCATGGTGTACAAGGATGACTCTGGTTTAAAAAGGAAGGAATCGGAGGAAGCATTATGCGGAGTAGGAGATGTCACATTTCCTTTAATCACAGGCAAAGTTCTTTCAAATCACCCCGTGGTCATCAAGGTCTTGATCTCCAACAGAGAAGTAAACAGGGCCTACCTCGACTGTGATAGCTCTTGTGAAGTGATCTACGAACATTGTTTTCTAAAGCTCAAGCCTTCGATAAGGTTGAAGGGAGTAGATTCAAAGGTACCTTTAGTAGGGTTCTTGGGGGAGCACTCATGGCCCTTGGGAGAAGTCCCTCTAGAGGTTACGATTGAAGAAGGAAGGTTAAAAAGAACTGAAACCCTGGTTTTCGCGATTGTAAGGTCTGACTCTCCCTATAACCTGTTAATAGGAAGAACTGCAATGCATAAGATGGGCATCATTGTCTCCACTATACATGCTTCAGTCAAATTCCAAACACCATTCGGTATCGGAACGGTTTTCTACAGCTACAACGTGAAGAAGCCTACGGAAGTAGGCAAAAGGGTCAAACAGGTCTCGAAAGAACCTCCAAGAGATATTCTCAGCTGTACTGATGCTGAAGAACACATTGTAGTAAACGATCTCTACCCTGATCAGACGGTGGTAATCGGAAAGCAGCTCCCTACCTCTTTTAAAGCCGAATTGGAAAAGGTACTACGGGCCAATGCAGATGTCTTCGCATGGACCTACTCTGACATGACAGTAGTCCCCAGAACTCTCACCATAGACGGAAAGCCCTTCGACATTGATCACAAGCTTAATGAGTTCAAACACATTGAACCTATCAAACAAAAGCGTCGAAGCCTGGCTCTTGAAAGAAACGCCGCAGCATGCAAATAAGTAGATGAAATTGTAGCAGCAGGCATACTCACAGAGGTGAAGTATCAAACCTGGGTAGCCAATCCGGTAATGGTCAAGAAGAATGACGGAGGGTGGCGGATGTGTGTGGACTTCACAAACATCAACAAAGCCTGTCCAAAGGACTGCTATCCTCTACCAGAAATCGATTGGAAAGTAGAATCCTTGTCAGGGTTTCGGCTGAAATGTTTTCTGGACGCTTATAAGGGTTACCATCAGATACAAATGGCAGAAGAGGATGAAGAAAAGACAACCTTTTTTACAGGAAAGGGCATTTACTGTTACAAAAAGATGCCTTTTGGTTTGAAAAATGCAGGTGCCACCTACCAACGTTTAGTGGACAAAGCCTTCCACAAGAAGATATTTAGGAATCTCGAAGCGTACGTAGACGATATGGTTATAAAGAGTAGAACAGAGAAGGATATGCTCTCCGACATCAAGGAAACCTTCGATCAGCTTCGCGCCATCAACATGAAGTTAAACCCCAAGAAATGTTCCTTCGGTGTAGAGGAAGGACAATTTTTGGGACATCTGATCACCAAGCAAGGTATTAAGGCCAATCCTTCGAAGGTTAAGGCCATCACGGATTTGCAGTCTCCTAAGTCCCTAAAGGAAGTGCAAAGTCTGAACGGAAAGCTAGCATCCCTCAGCAGATTCTTATTGTAGGGTGCAGACAGATCTTTGCCGTTTTTCAAGACACTCAAAGGATGCACGGATAAAAAGACGTTTCAGTGGAGTACAGATGTAGAAGCTGCCTTCCAAAAACTCAAGGAGTTCATGGCTATTCTACCTACACTTACTGCCCCAATCAAAGGCGAAGTGTTGTTTGTGTATATCGCAGCCTCCTTTGAAAGCATCAGCGTTGTGTTATTAGCGGAAAGGGAGAAGAAGCAAATCCCTATCTACTTCGTTAGCAGGGTCCTACAGGGAGCTGAGCTCAATTATCCAGCGTTGGAGAAGCTAATCTTGGCTTTGGTCCATGCTGCGAGACGCCTTCGAAGGTACTTTCAAGCTCACCCCATAACCGTGCTTACTGACAAGCCTATTAATCAGATACTTTCGAAGCCTAAGAAGTCTGGAAGGATAGCTAAGTGGGCTATCGAGTTAGGAGAACACGAAATTGAATACAAAGGTAGAAACTCTGTCAAAGGGCAAATATTGGCAGACTTCTTAGCAGAAACACCCTCCGAACCAAAGCAGGACAGAAAAGTATTTGAAAAGAAACCTGATATGGCGATCGAAGGGTGGAAACTTTATACTGACGGAGCCTCCTGCTCCGATGGTTCTGGCGCAGGTCTAATGCTTGTTGACCCCAAAGGGAAGGAGTACACTTATGCACTCTGCTTTGAATTCGATGCTACTAACAATGAAGAAGAGTACGAAGCCTTGCTAGCAGGCCTTCGATTGGCTAAGGATATGGAGGTAGAAGACTTGGCTATTTTCATTAACTCACAACTGGTGGCCAATCAGATAAAAGGCTCCTACGAAGCAAGACAACCTGTGATCAAGCAATACCTGGATAAGGCCAAGGAAATGCTCGAAGGGTTTACCTCCTACAATATAGAGAATGTTCGGAGAAATCAAAACAAGAAGGCGGATGCACTTAGCAAACTGGCATCAATGGCATTTGCTCATTTAACTAAGGAGGTTCTGGTTGAAGTGTTGGCAGATAGGTCCATAATCCAAAAAGAGGTGTCTGGCGTAATACTGGAGGAAGATTCAAATTGGATGACTCCAATTAGAGAATATCTAATAAGTGGTATACTGCCGGAGGATCAAAAATTAGCTCGAAAGGTCCGCATCAAAGCACCACAGTACAGAATCATGGGGAACTATCTATACCGAAGATCCTTCTTGTCTCTATGGCTTCGTTGTGTTGGACCTAGGCAAGCCGCCAACATCATTCAAGAAGTGCACGAAGGATCCTGCGGACTTCACGCAGGACCCCGCTCAGTTGTTTCGAAAATCATGAGGGTCGGATATTACTGGCCTTCGATGCATAGGGACGCTGTCAACATCATTCAGAAGTGTGAAGCCTGTCAAGTTCACTCTAGAGTTCCAAGGTTACCAAAACAAGATATGACCTCTGTGACATCCGCATGGCACTTCAGCCAATGGGGGATAGACATAGTAGGTCCTCTACCAATTGCTCCAGGAGGAGTAAAGTTCTTAGTCGTAGCCATCGATTACTTCACGAAATGGGTGGAAGCGAAGCCTTTGGCATCCATCACAGGAAGGCACATGGAAAAGTTTGTATGCGAACACATTATCTGCCGGTTCGGAGTACCCCACATCATCATCTCAGTTAATGGGAAGCAGTTCACCGAAGGAGTATTCCCAGTGTGTTGCAGAGGTCTGAACATAAAGCAATCTTTCACTTTTGTCTACCACCCTCATGGTAACGGCCAAGTGGAAGTCACTAACAGGGACATAATCCAAGGCATAGAACGAAGGCTAGGATACAGTCACCACGGTTGGGTAGATGAACTACCTCAAGTACTTTGGGCTCACAGAACGCTCACAAAGTCAAGCCATGGGGAAACGCCTTTTAGCTTGACATATGGCACGGAAGCTGTCATCCCTTTGGAAGTAAGTGTTGAAATAGAAAGGGTCATGAACTTTGAAGCAGCAGACAACGAAGAAAGACTCTGTAGCAACCTAGACCTACTCGAAGAACAAAGGGAAATAGCCTCAATCAGGGAGGCTATCCATAAGCAAAAGATTGAAAGGTACTACAACAGTCGGGTTTGGACTTCGACCTTCAAGCCAGGAGAATATGTCCTCCGACTCAATAGCGCAAGTAAAGATGAGTACCAGGGTAAACTGGGACCTACATGGGAAGGGCCATACGTTGTTAAGGAAGCATATGGCAACGGAGCCTACAAGCTGGAAACCTTGGATGGAGACGCTATTGATAGAACTTGGAATGTCACTACTCTTCGTAAGTTCTACGTATGAAACTTACAATGTCCAAGAACATTTTTTATTTTGCTTTCAATCAATGTATTTACATTCTTCTCACTTGGGGAAAGAAGCATTAATGGTAGGCGTCTAGTATTCATTTCTTAAAATGATGTAATCCTCCCTACCCACTTAATGATATAACGCATTTCCCTCAAATCTCTTGTTTCGTTCAATACAACAAAGATTTGTCCACCAAGTCGCTTTATAAGTTTCAATGTCGAAGGGATGTACAAAGACTAACAACATGTCTCGCTCATATGCACAACATCCATCTCAACTTCACATTAACTTTCCTATATGGCCTTAAGGTATTTTAAGCCTTTCGCTGCCCAAAGGATTAAGATGGAGTAGGTCGCAACCCTCTGTCAGCAGTCAAATTATACGATTGCTAATATTCTTAGTGAAGTAATTACACACAATGAGGCTATGCATCTACCATACGCCTTAGGTTGTAAAAAAAAATTTACGCAAGTAAAATGAAAAGAGAAGAATCACACATGGCAAAATACAAGCCCTAGTGGCTTTGATGTAGATATTAATTCATGACTACTTTAACTAGTCTAAACAGGCCATAGCCTTAACGATCTAACCAAGCAAAACATTGTCTAAGGCCGAAGCCTACATAACACACACCAAATGTTAATTGTTTCATCAGGCACAAAGCCTGGAAAGGAACACATAAAAATTGTTTTAAAATAGGGTACATACCACCCTGGGGATCAAATTACAACCACATGGTTGCCTTCATCAAACTTTGGAATGAGTGGGATCAGCTGAACCTGGGGATGGAGCCTTTGGTGACGGAGTCTTCTTCGAGGGAGATGGGGGCTGGACTTTCCTTGGCTTCTTGGCCAGCAGGTCCTCAATAGAGGCCGCTGGGTCCTTCGTTACTTCGGCAAGGAAAGGGAACTCTAAAGTAGCTAAGTCATTACCTGCATCATCATACTCTTTCTCATGACTTTTCCTGTAGTATGGAACATTCTCCAGCTTCACTGGTTCCTCTGTTGCAGCTACCTCCTCCAAAGTAGTACACTTACCATGAAATATGGCCGTATTCACCAGGTTCCCAATTGCAATCCCCACATCATCACTATGGTAGATTTCCATGGCAATGTAAGGGATGACCTTGGTTACCAAGTCCACCCTATCCTTCTTCAGCATTTTCAGACGAAGGTTTAACCTATCTACCTTTTCCCTGAGCTTGATCTCTTGGTCCATCAGCTTAACTCTCTCTCCTTTGAGGCCTCCACACTTGGACGAAAGAACAGATATCTGCTCTTTGTAGCCCACAACCTTTGAGCCTTCGAGAGTTAACCTGTTACATTCAGCTTCGCTTGCTGCCAGTTGACCTTTGAGCTTCTCAACATCAGCTCTGAGATCTTGCACCAAGGGGTTCTTGTCAAAATCTTCCAATACATCTTCACATTTTTTCTCCAGGTCTGCATACTTCTGATCCCTAGCCTTCTCCCTTGCAAGCATAACATCCATTTCTTCTCGAGCCTTGGTGACAGCACGGAGCAGCTCCCTTGTCCTAGTATTGAGTTGGTTGTCTAGCATGCATTGTCGGACATAACTCTTGTCATGAAGGTCGCAGAGCCTTTCCATGGACATGTTGTCCATCAGCCCCTTCCAGCTGGGTGGGATTACACGGTCTACAAGGAGATGACAAGCTAAGGGAGAGGAAAGCTCCTTCGTATCAGGAAGTCCTGCAATATATGTAAGTTTGTTAATATATTATTACTAGTATCCCATTTTTTGTAACAGGAAAGAAACATTACCATGGATATCATCCCCGCTGGGCCCTTTGATGGCTGGAAACACCACAGCCTTACCCTGGGCACTCTTTTGCCGGGTATTTAGAGAGGGAGGAGTAGGCAGGATAAGCTTCCTCTTCGAGGCGGACTTCGCAGCTTTTGCACTGGTACCTTTCGTGCTTCGGACCCTCTCACCAATGCCGGAGGGTCCTACGATTGCCAACTGTCCTTCGGAGACTGGTTCATCCGATTCTGCAACGTTCTCAACAAGATGGTCTTGAACATCTATGGGTTCCTTTGACAGAGGAGCAGAGGAAACATGTTTGATGGGCTGGGCTTCCACATCATTGTTATTTATCAACACTGATGGAGAGCCCACAGCATAGCTCGTCTCCTGGGGATTCTTGGGGATAAAACTGACCTCCTTTGCACCACCAACTACCACAAAGTTTCTGAATGACATTTCTGCACGAAGGAACAAATAAGATAAATATCAGAAAGATAAGTTTTTATCTCTTATTTTAATAAAAAAAATACATACTTTCTCCATCACAAATAATCTCAGGTACCAAAGGAGATCCCTCCCATCTTTTAGCAAGGCCAACCATGAAAAGAATTGGCTCAGGGAATATTTGACAATCAGCTGGATGACGAGCCAAATGCTGATACAATGGATTCCTCCTCACAGTATAGGGCAAGGGATCGTTGAACCTTTTTTCATCATATTGAAACTCTGGGTTTAACAATGCAGGAAAAGTTGGAGGGATGATGGTGTTTTGGATGTAGAAGAACTTCCCTTTCTAGTTCTTGATGTTTGTAAACGGCCTATCTATGAGAATGGGCACAACCCTTTCACCCTTCTTAGCCAAGGTCAACCAATCTCCTCCAGGGTATAAATTCAGAAAACCCCTAAGCACAATTAATGATGGTTCAAACCCATAAGCTTTACACATCACTATGTATGTCGTAAGCTTGGTTAGGCCAAAAGGGTTGAACCTAGATATGTGTACCTCATAATACTGGAGGAGTTCTAAAATCAAAGGGTGCAAGGGTATCCTAAGGTTGGAGGTGGTGAATGCATGGGTGTATAAGCCTACATAGTTTTCTAGGGCATCAAAAATCCCTTGATTTCTACTAGGTAACATGAACGCTTTGAGCTCCTCCCTTGTGAAGGTGCAACCTTGTTGTTTGATTACAAATTTTTTATTTGTAGACATTGATCCTTCTAAAATCTACAATAAAGTATTTGAAAACAGAGATGAAGGAATACTTTACCTTGTTTGATCGAAAGCTTGATCGGAAGAGATTTTAGTAGGTGAGAACTTGGGCGTGAGATAAAATAATGTTAGGGTTTTACTGTTTTTAACTTTATATACCCTCACATATGTTAAATCTCGGCCCTCCACGTGTCCTGACTTATCCCCTTACCACCGAATTTCAAACCCTTTTTTAAATTTTGAAATGACGTTTTTATTTTACCGAGGAAAAGGGAGTAGTTAGGATTAAGTGTAAGCATTAATTACGGTCAATGGTTGCTAGACTTTCCATCTTCGCTCATTTTTTGTGACGAAGGGGAGGTTTCGTTTCTATTTATGAGTGGTAACCAATATTTCTTGTTCGTACATATCACTTTCGACTGGGGGGCTTGATGACGTACCCTCCGATCAGGTCAAAGGACCCCCAAGACAAAGGAGAACCTTGACTTGGTCTTCCCCTACGTTCCCACTATTTCCTTAGCGTCCCCGCCAAGGCAGAGATAGTGGGGATGAAGCCCTAGTGGTTACCACAAATCAGGGGACGCCCCCCATGATCTCCTAGACGTGTGCTAACACTCTCCAAGCTATTTTCTTCACCTATAAATAGGTTGGACGAGTCATTTCAATGGTATGTTCACTCAACACAGCATTTCACATACTCCATATTACTTACAACACATATCACATACTTACTCTCACGCCGGAGGTGGTTCGCAGGGCCCAACCCCTGCGCAATCACTTAACGAAGTGTCTACTATTTCTTATTGCAGATTGGCTACAAGTTTGGCGCAAGCATATCACCCCTCATACCCTTCGATCACCATCAAAGGCCTGGTCGTACAAATTATTGTACAATCACTACCCTTATTTAACGGATATAGGGGAGGTTTTCCCTACACTTAAGTTTAAGTGTGGGTGATAGTAGCGATACACACCCTTAGTGTGGAAATATGCTACGTGAGGTGAAAGGGGTGTGTGAATGGCTTCCTTTATCATAAAACTACCCGGTCTAAATGGGTTGATAAGTGGGTCGATTCCTCTTTTGTCTCCTAGATGTATATCTAAGGATGGAAAATTGTGTGAAGATTGAGGTTCCGGTTCATCAACACTAGGAAATTCCCTAGAACTAAGAGTAAGGCTATGATAACAAGCATCTAGATCTATCCTCTAGTTGTGTTTGGTCCAAAGGTTCTACCTCCATCGGGATTCCTAAAGTCTCTTCTACTTCTTCCGGGTAAGTAACGGGCAGTGTGTGTTCCTCAAGTGATGGTAGGACTTGTGGGGTATCCGGTGCGATTGGATTTTCTACTCCATCCTCCATCCTATCCAGATCACCTATGCATTCATTTTGTACTATGGTAGTGCCTAACCTTGGCATGTACCTAGGTACCTCAACTCTAACCATCTCACTCCTAATCAACCTTTCCGATTGAGCCTTCCTATTTGAATATATGTCTAAATCTTCGTTTTTAGGTCCCATGTTCCACTTCTACATTGGCCGTGAATCTTAAAAATTCACCATGCATCTTGAACAAGATATCCCCAAAGATCCCCATCTGCTATATAGTCAAGTCTCTTTTGGGTTTCGTGGTCGATACGAGTGTAAAAGAATTGAAGTGGAAACAATAAATCAAGACCATGATGAAGAACTTTTTGTAGTAAGTATTTGAAATGAGTCCATAATGTACCCGAAATATTAAGATCTCATTTTGGAGTGGAAAGGGTAGATTATGTAGTGGATTTTGTCAATTGGGTGAAAAATTTGGCGGATTTGCATTCTCCATAATGGCTAACGGAATAGTCAATGAGAAAGTTTACGAACAAAAGCACAAAGAAGGAGGATAGACTACGAGAAAACTAATAAAAAGAAAAAAAGCTCACTTGATAGGAATCAAGCGAGTGAACCTACTCGAGATAGAAACCAAACTAGCTATTCTATTTCATGACAGCGACGCCAAAAACTTGATGCGTGGATCGGGGTCGAAAGACTTCCATATACAAGAGCAAGCTTTACAACCCACTAGGCAGTGTACCTAATCGTTGCAGTGTAGTATGGGTAAGCCCAGGGGGTTGATCGTTCTCTAGGGGAATATAGATGCTAGTCGAGATGTATGACGAAAAGGTAAAGGTGAGGGTGATTCATTTTTAGTCTTTTTTATGTTTTATATGAAATCAAGTAAAATCTCGGGTTTGAAGGAGTGGGGATTTTAACTAATTAAACTACTACTAAACTAAATGCAATGAAATGAAATTAAGATTCTACAAGGGAGGTGAAGCATATCTACTTATGATGTATTACTCCTTGCTAGCTATCCAATTCTACCTAATGAATTGTCACATCCTTGTCTAACTGGTGCATTGTATTCCATGTTTTAGTCATAGGACGGTGCCAAATTCCCTAATTCTATGAATGTATAAGTCTCCTCTAGAACACCCGGGATCGCAAAGTACTGAGGTATCTCCCCTGAATATTCTAGTATCACAAACTGCAACTCACACAATAAATACAACGGGAGCCTAATAGTGCACTCTAAGGCTAATAATCGCTAGTTAGGACGTTCAAGCTCACAACAATGGAAGAAGAATCCAATTTTCCTTAATCTAGCGGGACAACCAATTAAACAAGAGATGGTAGGATGCAAGAATTATATACAAAATCTATTAGACTCATTGAATTTGTCACACCTTAATGATGAAGAAGACACAAGAATCAATAAGAAAACAATAAGATCTAATTAATTATTTGCAAGTTTCATACAATCATAAGGAAACACTAGGTGAATTAGCCAAGCATAATCAATGAATAATAAACAAGAATAATGATAATTGAAGACATGAATTAAGGTAGAATCAACAAACCATTACAAGATGTTTATAGAGTGATTTAAACCCCCTAAGTTGCTGAAAAAACACTAAACTCTAGAATCGGACTTAGGGTTTAGGGCTTACCAAAATTGAAGTTATGAGGCTATAATTATAGCTGATTTTTCTATCGCACCGATGTGATGACGTCAGCTCTATAGAGTGATGGTGTTGCGAAGCCTTTTTCATCAAATTTTAGATTTTCTCGTTCTAATTGTGTGGGCTTTTAAATCACCTAAATTCGAGTTCGTAACAAAAGGTATGGCTAAAGCAGTATCAGCTACTTTGCGCGCATGTTGTGATAGTCTTGATCAGCTTGTGACGGCATTGCTTTGTAGTTGTGATGCTGTCTGGGTTACACGTGACACCGTCGTGGAAAACCTATAAAGCATCTGGTGTTATTGATATACTGCGACGGGCATGGTTTTTGTAACAAGTGACGCCGTCACTTGTTAGTGTCCCAAAGCGAACTGAGCCATCGATTGGAATATTTTGCTTGGTCTTGAAGGTGACGGCGTTGGGTTAGGACACCGTACTGGCCTCTAATTTTTCCTTTTTTTTCTTAACTTAGCCGTTTTCTTCATATTTTCGCTCATTTGTCCAAAAATGCTTCATTCCAGCATTTTGCTTCCAAATGACCTAAAGTGTGAAAAGAAATGATTTTAAATAGTAGCGGATATAAAATGTAACATTTTAGGGCTTAAATAACCCCCTAAAAATGTATCTTTTTAAATCCTTATTATATTTCTACCAGGTCTTTGGTGTGCCTTTTCAGTGACAAGTAGTATTTTAGGAACTTCTTTCTGAGATCTTCAAAGCTGTTGATGCTCTCCAGCTCGATCTCATCGAACCAAAGATGCGCGAAGCCCATCAAAGTTGATCTAAACATGTGGTACCATGTTGGCACAGACCATCTGTCCACCCTAGCCGCAGTCGAGAAATTCTTGAGGTGATCTTCCGGATCTCCCGTCCAATCGTAGGTTTTCACGTTTGCTGGCATCCAGATCCATTTAGGAAAATGAAATCAATGATGCGCTTTATGAACAGGGTGGTTGATTCCTCGATAGGGCTGCGACAGGTCGCTTCTGCCCCTTTCTTAAAAATCCCACGTTTTTCTCTTCTAATTCCTTCCTCCAAAGCTTTCCTCACTTCCAAATATGTCTGATTCACTATGCCTTTTAGGGATATTGTGACCTAGATTCCAATATCTTCGGCCTATTTCCCTTTCTCAGGAGCAGGAGCATGCGACATCATCGTTTATGAGCTTTCGAGCCTCTCTTCTCCGATGTTCTTGCCTTTTTGCTCTCAGCCTAGAGAAAACACTCCCAGACCTCAAGCGATTGGGCGTTCCCTTCCTAGCTCATCTTTCGCTTCGAATCCTTGAGGCGGAGCCCAATCTAGAAAAGACACTCATAGAGAGTGAATGTGTTCGACTGCGTGGTCTTCCTCTCTTTTCAGCTCTCTTTTTCTTTTTTCTCCTTGATCCTTGTGGATCTTTCTACAATGATGTCATCTCGGTGTCTTGCTCAGTACTTTCATTGTAGCTCAACCGACTTCTGACATCTTTTAGCTTTTCTTTCTGGGATTTTTCCGCCATAAATGGGAGTAGTTGTTCATAGTACCTTTACGAAATTCACGTACTACCTCTGACGGAGCAAACCATGCGGAAAATTAAACTAGGCCATTCCTCCTCTCAGAACAAGATTTCTGATTGAGCCGTCAGTGTTACAGGGATTATTTCAACACAAGGACTTTCATTCATAGGAAAAAGTTGTGTTTTAGTCTCACGGATAGCGCCACTTGATGAACCAGAGTTTAGCGGGTAAAGCTAGCTCACTAAATCGACGATTGTTTGTCTTCTAATCTTAGTTTAGAGATGATTCAATGGATTGAACATTCTAAGAAAAGTGCACCATTTGTCTCACCGTGGGAGGGGGATCTCACGATCAACCTCGAGTGTGAGAATAAGTAATCGTTTGTGGAGGTATAAATGAAAGTGAGAGCTATTTAAGAGTTAATGTGTGTGTGAACCTGCCTTTTAATGACCAAATTCATGGCATTTATAGGCGAGGTTCCTTGATGTTACATGCGGATCAAGGGTAGTGATATACTCTATTATCCAGTGGATAATAGCATGCTTTTTTCAGAGAAAAGGACGTGAGGCATCGATATCTGAGTTCTCTTGTATTCTTTGTCGACTTCTACTGTCCTTGGGATCCGTGCCGCTGCTCTCCATGAAGGATTCCTTACTTGTTTGGGTGAGTCGCGTGGTTGGTGACTTAGATTCCAATCCAACCTCTTAGGTCCGGAAGGTGGAGTGTTGGTTCTTGTGGAGGCCGTGCGTGATCCCCAGACACCGAAATCGTGTGCTTTTTTGGCCAACCCTTTGTGGTCTTCCATAATTGTCCGGATCCGGAGTGACCAACTACCGGTTTTGTGTAATTAGCTAGCCATGGTCATTGATTATCCGTGGTGGGAATATTATGTAAAACCGTAGAGGGGGGTGAATACGGTCTTTTCGGCTTCTTCGAAGTTTAAACACTTCAAGCCTCAAGGATCACGTTGTGGTTATACAAAAACAAACACAAGCACAAGCATAACCAAAGTATAAGAATCAAGTAAAGAACACCACGATATATACTAGTTCGGGATGGAGGGTTTATACCATCCATACGTCCAGCTGTGAATCCACGACACAATACTATTCACTAAGTATAATCCTTTCGGTGGACTATAAACCGTTACAACTTCACTCCACCGATATGCACAAAGATCGGCGCTCACAAAAAAAGAGTTACTCCCATGGTATTCCGCCCTCGGAAACCACCTTAAAAATCTCACGAGTTGACTTACCACAAATACTACAAAGACTTCCCACCAGAAGTTTCAAACCCCAACTAGATCTCCCATGATCTAGGCTTGGTCACCAAGACATAAGAATTCTTTTACAACCAAATCAAATGATAGAATGTATACTAACACAACCAAGACCTAACCTAACCTAGAGACTCAATTGTAATAGAAAGGGTATTGAAGGAAGACCCTCGACACAATCACAAGGGTGGATTAGGTTCTTGTGATTATTCCCTTGCAAGAATATGTGTTCTTCAAAGACGAGATGTTATTAATCAAGAACACAAGATAAAATTAGAGTATTGAAGAAGAGAGAAATAGAGATAAAGAATTAATGGCAAGGGGTGAGGAATACAATAGCCAAGGTGGGGTATTTATAGGCAAAAACCCAAGTGGTGAAAAATTTATCGTAAATTATGTGCTGCTGGTGTGTGTTAGAGCGCCAACGACGTGCCAAGATCTCGAGACTATTTTTCCTCGGGTTTTGGCCTTTAACTACCCGACCTTGCTAAAACACCAATTCTACTTCACATTGTGACCTTTAATTATTCATCCTGAAGGTCAACCAACTCAAATATCCATTTTGTAAAATCATTTGTGAAGTAATTGTACACAACCAGTTATCAAAGAAAGAACAGATAGAAGAGATAATTATTTTAAAAGAGAGAAAGAATATGCCATGGAATATTCCATAAAGAGAAAGAGAGAAAAGGAATAGTGTGTGAGAAGCTTGGTTAGAAATGAACCATAGTTAGGTTAAAAGAGAACCATGGTTAGGTTAAGGGTAATACAGTAATGGGATCAAAGAATATTCCATATGGATAAGAGAGTAAGAGAGATAAATTGGCATGAATGTGATGTATGATGGTGATGGGGAGCCTATAAGAGAGGAAGAGGAGAGTATGTGTGTAGTGTCTGAAATTTGAATTGTAGTGTGCGTGTGAGTGTATGATATAAAGAGATGGTGGCGTAAAAATGATGTGATGGGGAGCCTATGTGAGAGGGAATGAGAGTGTTTGTAAGTAGTGTGTGAAAAGTTAAATATAGTATGTGTATGGATGTGATGGGGAGCCTATGAGAGAGTGTGTGTGTGAGTGAGCTTGGCATATGAGTGTGTAAGTGAGTAAGGTGTGTTTGGCAAGCTTGATAAGTATAAGAGTGAGTAAGGTGTGTTTGGGAAGCTTGATAAGTAGTGAGTGAGTAAGGTGTGTTTGCCAAGCTTGATAAGTATGTCTAGAGATGGTTGTAGGAGAAGGTGAATAGTAATGTGGTGATGTGTTTGATTGTGTGTGGTTTATAGAGAATGTAGTAAAAAAGAGGTTGATGTGGAGAATGTTGGAATGTAGGGAGACAAGTAGTACATGCAAGTAAAAGGTGTGTTAGAGAATATTTAGAGAATGTTTGTGATAAGATTTGGTAAGATTTGGAAGGTTTATTTGCTAAAGGGTTGTTTTGTAATAAGAGAATAATCAACATATTGATTATGAGATAATCATATTGCCATTAAGAAAGAAACGAATGGACAATGATGATTATGGGTTGTGTGTGTCGGGTAAGAAAATCAAAGAATACCCAAGCTCCTAAATAACACAACGTCAAGAATTCATAATATCATAACTCATGTTTACCACAACTTGAAAAAATCAATAATCATCTTGATGCAAACAAGCTAAGTGCTTTGCATCATAGTAAAGCATATCTCATAGCGGGAAAGGATGTGTTTACGCAAAGAGACCTTTGACTTAGTTTGACCAATAAGGGAGTAAAACCCGTTACGTGATTAGAGAAACGTAAAGATAGATCATGGTTATATGAATAATTTCCCTTTGTAACACCCCCAAAATATCAACATAGCAGCGGAAGGCTAAATTGGGTGTTACTTCAAGGATCACAGTCAATAATCATAAAAAATGACTCAATATGAGAAGTTTTGATAAAAGTTGTTATCATTCAAGAAAAACTCATTCTTTTGTTAAAAAGAACTTCCAAATAGTTTAACGATACACAAAAGATGAATCATAAGTTTGTGGACACCACGTTAAAAAGGGTCTTGCAAGTCCAGTCCGTGCCATAAGGATATCTTCAGTTTTTACCTGAGATAAACATGCTTAAAAGGTCAACAACATTGTTGAGTGAATCCATAGGTTTATAGTTAATTAGTTGAACACAAGAAGATAGATGTTAATTGCTTCGAATACAACTTATCATAGAAAATCACAGATTATTATGCACTAAGCTCATGACACCAATACTCAACTGTAACACATTGAAACCGTAACACCCTGAAACCAATTGCTTCGAATTACTGGTGTACGTAACTGTAACACCCTAAAACCATACCTAAGCAATTTATTACAAGAATGTCATTTGAATAGTTGACTATGACTTTCTTAAGAATTAAGGACATACGGGATTGGTTAGTCAACCCGATAGTCAAAGTTTATGTAAATTGTTATAGAAAATATGATGTGCCAAAATTAGGATAAAGATAGACTTGAAGGACTAATATTTCCAAGTAGTAAATGTGTTATTAAGTGTTGTGGCCAAATTGGAATAGAAGGGACTTGAGGAACTAATTGTGCCAATAAGCCAAACTCATCCCCTACAATTGTCTGTATACTTCTCATATCTTGGGAAGTTTTCCAGAAATGTTTAGGTAAGTATGTGTGTGTGTTGTGAAGTATAGAAAGGAGGGAAGAAGGGACCAAGTCTTGATTATCAATTATGGTGTCTATGGGTTCCAAATCAAATAGATGAAGCCCTAGCAATGATTTCTACCAAAGTAAGTATCTTAGTTAGTGTTTAATTGATGATTGAAAGGTTAGGGTTTATGAACCCTACAGGGGAAAATAGGTAAATGATGTTATAAACTAAATTAAGGAGTTATAATGAATATGGGTAAAGTATTATTGAGTTAAGTCAATAAGCTAATGGGATTGATTATCATATAGTCATTATATGATTATGTGATAATTAATAATGATTAGAAATGGGTTATGGTTATGGTAGCCATGAAATAATTGATTAATTATGTGTTCATGATGATAGTGAATTCACCTAGATGACAAGAATGAAGATGATGACATGCTTGGTTTCATTAGTTTGGAATCAAGGTAAGTAAACCGGTTATAAGTTAATGTTATATGGATTTCAATGCATTTATATGTTATTTGATGTTTATGTTAAGTATATGGTATGACTTAATGTATATGTATTTGTGTGTAAATAGATTGTAGTGCTACTTTTGCATAACTAGCATGATATCGATAAAGTAGGATCGAAATGGTTAGAGTATGTATGGTGATGCTTAATGATATCCCAAGGTATGTTTATGATTAAATTTGTAATGGAAGAATGGTTATAATGTGTAATGTGTGATTGATGTATAATGTTAAGTTATATCCGTTTTGCTTACTAAGCCTCGTGCTTACGGTTTAATATTTCAATGTTTGTAGGTCCATATGTGATGGCGATGGTAAGCATTGGATTAAAGCTTATGGATTGCTAGATGGAAGTTAGAAGAATGGTAAGAAAGTAGAGCTTAGGTAGATACCGAGCTCGTTTCAATGTTGTACCCCCGAAAGTCTAAAATGGTTAGTAAGTGTCTTTTCAAGTGTCAAGGTATATGTTAATGTTAATGAAGTAATATAGTTATCCAATGGTTGTTTAAAAGTATGGTTCAAGCGTTTAGAGTTATGGTTAAAGGGGTGTTTAGAATAAGTGTATTTATACCCATTTTGGGTTACAATGGGTCAAATGATTATGGAATTGGTTTATTATGTTATGTTAATGATTTCTGGAATATTTGGTGTTATGTCGAGTTATGGAAGTCATTTTCCCAAAATTAGAGTAAGTTGCTAAAAGTTGAGTTTTGGGTAATGTTAGGTCACCATATTAGTAACACAAGCATCAATATGAAGAAGTAGAGAAGAAGAAAAGGCGGATAAACACACACACACTTACGCGTAGGACTATGTGAAAGATTATGCTTAAGAGTAAATGTAAATGTGAACAACCAACCTTCAATAGAAGGTTTACATGACTATTTATAGGAGGGAACTAGGGCAACACTCCAAGTTCCCATCCTTTTTCTTATTGGGCTTTGCCTAGGCTTATGGGCCTTCTACATAAGCCTAAGCTTCATAACAAACATAAAGGCCATATTAAGCTAACTATTACATATGAATCACTAACACTTGAATTAGGTTTAGGAGTGATTCCAACAATCTCCCCCTAAGTGTTAGTGATGAATGAATGAGTGATAAACGTTGTAGGTGCTGATGTAATAGTAGCTTTGACGTCTTCTGACATTCTTCTTTCTTGTGAGAAGAAGTGTCTTGATTCGAACAATATCCCCAGTGTAGAGAAATTGTTTCTTTTGAAGTATTCTGCTTTGACGTCTTCATATTCTTTGTTCTTTAGTTCTTTGTTCTTTGAAAGTGATAGTATGTTGTGGTAATTTGCATCAGGTCTGCTTCGTTGCTCCAGTGTCTCCACGTCTTTCTCCAACACGCGCACACGCTCTTTAATGTTGGATTACAGTTGATGAAGTTCTTTAAGTCTTTAAACTTTGTAGATTCTTTGTTGACAAAGAATCATTCTGACTTTGTGTTGCCTTTGATTATGAGAGAACTTTCATAAGTGATGTTGTTGGTATGAGCATGTGGAGAATCTGCACGATCAGTCCACTCTAGAGCTTCCATAAGAAGTAAACATAGGAAAGGTTAGTAATAAGCGGATTCCAGCACTTACAAGTTTGAACTTCGAGAGTGTTAATAGCATAGTGTGAAATCACAACTCTAATTCTCACAAAGGCCGTTCCTGAACCGGAGTCCCACAAGTAAGACAACGCGATGTACCGAAGTACACCTACGGTTCAGATGAGTCGCTGAGGTACACCGAAGCATCACCTCACGACTGTAGACCGTTTGAGACCACTAAGCGTAATCCACGGGGAGTTACCGAAGCGACCTGCTGTCAGGGCTGTTTGATGTTGACCCTGGTAGGAGTTTCCATTCAATCACTGAGGATCACAGATGTGAACCTCTCATAAATGTTCTCGACAGATTGCTAAGATCTGTGAAGGACTCGATAATGTACCACTGTTGTTCTTATTGTTGAACGACAAGTGATGAAATGTCAAGTGTACCTATGAGATCTTTAGATGAATCTCGTGGCTCTAGACTTAATAGTGCATTTTGGTTTTCCTGAGCGGAGACTAGGGAGAGGGTCTCCTTCTTCAATACCAGCAATCTCTAAGAGAAAGCCGATAGTTTACGTAGGGTTCCCTGCGAGAATGAAACAAGCTTCTTTTGGGAGAAGCTTGAGTGGTTAAGAAGGTTTAGTGCATGCGTCACTGGGTCCATGACGACTTTTAATCTTCAATACCGGCGTCATCAAGTGACAACCAGTAGCATATGAATTGAACCCGGTGTCTGTCCTAAGTTGAATAATCTGGAGGGCTATTTCTTTTCACCCTTTTCTTTGCTTTTCTTTTTAATTCTTTAACTCCTTCTTTCTCCGATTCTCATTTTCTCCTTTTTATAATCATACCTAAGGACTTCTAATTCTAACTATTGCTAGTGTCCTTGGGTAGATCCCTCCGGCTCTGGCGGATCATAGGATGGTTATTCCTAACCTTAATCACCTTATAACTCCATTTCCATAAAACCATTTTCTTGAAAATCTCTCAAAGTGGTTGTGATTGAAAAACATTTTGTACCCCTGTAAGAGTTTGATCATTTGCAGAAATACTCCCCCTCCACACATGCTTAAGTGTTTAGACAGAAATTTGCACGGTGAGAGAAGAGCGCGCACTTTTGAATTGATCGACTCAAGATAGACAATCCCCCATGAGACACGGTTACGTTGCATAGTTAAAGAGTTACATTGTCAGATTTTAGGTGACAACTAGCTCTAATAACTACCTTGAAGGTGTGGACAAACCTCGAAAGGTTGTCAAACCCGTCAAAGTTCATGTCTATCAAGAGCTTCTCGAATAGGTACAATTTACTTGGATAAGTCTTTGGAAGACAAATCTTTTCAATGTATGACTGTTCAGATCCCGTCAATTCATGGGTTAAGTCTTTTCACATGACGATTCAATAGCAAATCAACATATTTCTTATCACAATAATTTTCTCCCCCTAAAAAATGGCATATATAAATGTTATTTTTGATATCGTTTTGATAATAAATATGACCATTTCGAGTTTTGTGGGAAGATTATCACGAAGAACAAGTTGTTTGAACAAATATTTTAGCAAATACTCCCCCTCAACAAGTAATACTAACTTTTGAGGTTTTGAAAAACGTAAGGGGAAGTATTTGTTCTTTTGAGCAAAACCTTGAAAAGTGAAAATTTTGATAGGTTTTACTCAAAAGTAAGAAGCTTTCGCTCCTTTTATAGGATTGTGGCACTGAAGTGTACCACAGGGTCCTTTCATTACAAGAACGGGTTGTACACTGTTATGTGTGCACAAGCCATTGTCAATAAAAAATCACACATCTAAAATAATATGAAATAGAAGCATTTTAAGGGGTACCAGGAAGTCCATCAATCTTTCCAAGAATGCGATCAGGGCGTTGATAGCCGGTGAGAGTAATCCTGGGACGACCACCTACAAAGCTCTCCAGTGTTCTGAACTGGTCCCTTCTGTACAACCTTTCATCAATCCTGGTGATGATCCTCTACACATCCTGTCTTTCCTGAGAGTTTCATCGCTTTTGAGACCCAATGCCTTCATATATCGCCTTCAACCTATAAGCCAGGCCATCCCTAACCTTCTTCAATGTGTGATCCCCAAACTTGTGAAGATCTTGACACGCCATCAAGCAGTTTCATTGTAGTTCACTATGGTAAATTACGCTGAATGGTTTGCTGACAAGGGTGTATTGTGGAAGTTGGTTGATATCAGGAAGTTCTAGCTGAGGTCTGGTGAAGTTAACACGGGTCTGATAGGATTCAACAGCAAGTTGTAAATCTTCTACACGTTCCTGGATCACTATGCTTCTGATGAAGATAAGTAAGGACTTGATGTATTCACGTTGAACTTCAGTCGAGAATTGTCTCATGCGTCCTTGTACTTTGGCAAGATACAGATCTTCAATGTCGTTGAGAGACAAGTTCTGAAAGTCCGCTTCACAGAATTCACAGTCCCTTTCGTCTTGTCTTTTAACCACGATAGTCTTGAGAAAGGTGTAAACCCATTTAGACGAAAGAGAGACATGCTTGACATCAACGATCCCTGTAGTACTGTACACTTCAAGTTGAGACTTTCGAACCTGGCAGCTTTTGTAGTAGATTCGTCGGCGTTCCGGCCAATGGTGAATCCCGTACATTGCATCAATGTCATACCGTTCCACACTGTTAGAAAACATGTGGGTAGCCTTTTCTTCGATGGCTATGCAATTGGAGTATATGGCTGCCGGAAACGAAAGTGTAAGTGATGTAGCGTATTTCCTTCAATCATCGCTATCGTGTAGAAGGAATTCCAAATCATTGTTGAAGAAGTATCGAAATGGAATCTGAGGTTGATCCGGTTGGCCAATCGATGGTAGAGGTTTAGACCAGTCGGTGTAGTATGGAGCTTTGTCTCTTCTGGAGAAATCGATGTTTGCTTCAGGGTTGAGCCAATCAATGTTGTTAGACATGGCTCGTGCTATGTTTTCAAGATGGCATTCAACTTCAATAGCACTTTCTGAGCTGTCTTTGAGTAGTTGAAAGGCTTCATTCTTGATTCGCCTCAACTCTGATTTCGTCATCTTCTTCACCCGAAACTTGTCTTGAAGTATTTTAGCATGCTCCAATGTTCGACCTTCTATCGCATCTTGACCTTCCGGTGGGTAGGGAGTAGAATCAACAAGATTAGAGAACCAGTCAAATTCAGTGTCATCCTCGTCTAGCCATGATACGACGTCAGTCTTTGACGTCTTCTTCTTCTTTTTCTTTGGCTTAGGGGAGGATTCTGGTTTCTTAGCTGTGTCGGGAGAGTTGGGTTGTTGTTGGGGCTCAGGGACTTCCTCATCGTCACCACCAGTATACTCGAAGTGATCACCGGTTTTCTCAGTCTGGGGTGGTAACTCAGAGTCCTGAGGTTTGTTAGTAAAAGAGCGAGGAGGAGATCGTCTTGGTGGTGAAGTCCTTCGGGGTGGTGGTGGCATAGATGATGGTTCAACAGACTTCTTTGAACGTTTGGGTTCGTTATCTTTATCCTTATCCTTGTCTTCATCGTCTCTTGGACGTTTAGGCCTTTGAGCTTCTTCTCTGCATGCTGATTTGAGTTGGTATTCCAGCAATGCTTCAAACAATTTACCTTTGTAAGAAGTAAAAGTTGCAGATCGTTTCGACATTTGAGATACCAGCCTGGAAACCAATTCAGCATCTGAGAATATTATGGGATCAACTGGATTGATGTTTACTTGCATAGGTGTTGATCTCATAGTTTGCTTGGCCAAATGCAATAGATTCGGATAGAGTTGTTTGGTGTACATTTCTCTTGTCATACCAGGAACGATGTCAAGAAGGAACTTGTGAGTGTAACCTTTGATCATCTCGTTCATTTCCCCTTGAGGATCACGTTGCATGAACTTCTGGATGTACTCCCTTTCAGCTGACATCTTGTCATTCTCGTCATGAAGATACTGAACCTGGTCAGCGAGAAAATTCAGCTTTCTGTAAAGCACGTCTTTCTTCCTGACCTGCTTGACAGCTTTAACGATCCTTGTCTTTGCCCGAGAAATCCTAGAGTCCGTTGGCTTCTTTACAGATTTGGATGTGGATTTGGTTGATCTTCTGGATGGTGGTGGTGAAGAGTGAGAGGATGAATCTGATGATGAAGAGTCATGACGAGGTTCAGGGTCCTTAGGAGGTTCAGAAGTTTTCTCCTTGGAATGAGTTGGACTGTTGAGAAGATAATCATCATAGTTTACTTCGTCATCTTGTCCAGATTTAGTCTTTTCTTCAGCCTGAATCCGAGCTTCCTCATCAGCTTTTTCTTTCTCAGACTTCTCTGTTTCTGGTCCCTTAATGTCATAATCAATAGAATCCTCCAGGCGCTTTTGTTGTTGCTCAAGAGTGGTGGCACCAATTCCCTTATCGGGTTGATTAACCGCATCAGGAATTGGTGTAGATTAGACACCACCACTTGACCCTCCAGGGCCACGCATTTGTTCCTGTTCAAACTCTTTAGCTTTGTGTTGGAGTCTAATGATTTTGAACTTCTTCCTGTAGTCAGTGTCCAGTGGCTCTGCATCTGAGCTTTCTTCTTCATGCTCCAGTACTGGAGTCTTCCCTTTGCCTTGGTCAGCTTTTGGACTGGGAGGTTTAGCCACTGTTGGAGTGACATCGATTGCAGTTTCAGAGTAGGTGACCTCCTCGTCTGATTCGGTTTCATCAGAGCTTTCATCCACTAGCTTTCTTTGTGGCTCAGACTTGGGAATTGGAATAGGAACAACTGCCTTAGAGGGAACTTTCCTTTTGAGTGGAGGTTTTCACTTAGGGAACTTTCTTTGACTCTCAGTGCTTGCAACACTTCCTGCACTGCCTCTCCTAGTTTTCTTAGTAGGTGTGCCAGAAGACTTGTCATCGAGAAAACCAACTTTGCCTTCATCAACTGCTACCAGATACCTTTTGTATGAGTAAAGATGTTTGATTTCATCAGAGAGAAGGTGATCAGGTAGCACAACACCTTGTTTCTTTGTTGTTGATTCCTTAAATCTGACTGTTAGAGTAGGTTCATACAACATGGAGTGATTGTTTGGGTCGTCGAGTCTCAAGGGAATATCAGGATTTAACCCAAGAGCTCTCTGGATCAGCAGTTTTGTGTATCTGATTTATAGGATCTTGGTGCCTCGCTTTTTGAGGAAAGACATCATGTCATCCCATATCAGAGCTTCAACTTCGATATGTTTCATGTTGACCAAAGCCCAAAAAATCTGTAGTTCCATGAGCTTGAGATGCTCATAACCACTATCCCGTCCAGAAACAGATTTTGTGATGATGATGAAGAGGGTTCTCCAGGGCTGAGGGATATTCTTCAGGTCAACGTAAGAGTGTTTGGTGATTACGCCTGTAGCTTCGTCATAACCGATGTCGATCATGAATTGCAGAACGACCTCTTCAGAAGGTGTAGCGTTGTACTCAGTTGGTTCAATGACAGGAATGAGGAGAATAGCCCACAAGTCTGCTGGTGTGATGATGACTTGCTTGTGATTAAGAGTGACAGTCACAACATTTTGCCCTTTGATCTGCTTCATTGTGTGCCAGAATTGCTGAATGTAGATCTCCGGAACTATGGCAGAGTTGGTGAGCATATTCTGATAAGAATGATTCTTCAGAATGTCCACTGCTATCAGGCAAGAAGACTCTGAGCATGTGAGGGTATCAAAGTCAACACGAAGGTTGTTCTTTCCAATCTTCATCGGATAACCATTTGGGAAGATATCAGCAACGGTGAGAGCATTTGGTGCATCCACATTTTGCATTTGAGCTTCCATGTCGTGATCTGAAAGATATTTAGCCAAAAGAACCAACATATCGAAAGACATTATATTAGTCAACAGATGGTTTTATTGTCTAATTATTGAATGTGATATGTCGATAATTGTTACGAGTCCAATGTCACTTGTTTGTTCAATAGTCCAATGACGTTGTGATAAGTTACGTGAGTTGATTAACTTTAAGTTTTAAAGTCCATGTGTTCACGTATTATTCACAACTTGTTAAACATTTAAGCTTATAGTGACATTATTGGTTTCGTGGCGTTATGATTTATTTATTTACAAGTTTGCACGCGTAACAATTAATAATTAAGGTTAGACTAGGCTTAGGCGTAGAAATGGCAAGCTTATGCGTAAACAGGAATGATATATGCGTAACCGTAAGCTTATGCATAGGTTCTTGACTTACGCGTAAGAAATATTTTGCGTAGGAAAAGGATACCTTATGCGTAGAGCTTACGCGTAAGCATATATGGAACCTTACGCGTAAGGCTTACTCGTAAGAGTCAACCTTATGTGTAGAGGTCACTGTTTACGCATATCCTTCATAGGATATGCGTAGTCCCTTATGTAGAACCTTACGCGTAAACGTTACGCGTAAGATTTCTCTTACGCATAACATGCTACGCCTAAGGTGATCCTTATGCGTAGATGTCAAACAACCTTGATTCTGAGTTTTCACGTGTAACAAACCTGAAATAAGATCATCATAGCACCAATATTAACACATACATTCATTTTCTAACAGTTTTAATCACGAACACTCAGACAATCAGTTAGGCGTAGAACATATTACGCGTAAACCTAAACCCTAAGGTTCAAGAATTACGCTTAAGCAATTTAGCCATAGGATTTGCACCAAAGTTTTTCTGGTAAGTCTAAGAAGCATAGTGAGTTGTTCTGTCCAATTTTTAACATTAAATTCTAAGCGAATCGAAAACACCCAAATATCAAGAACATAAACCCTAATTTCTAATTAACTAGCAATTAGTTTTTCTGGGTTGATTCTAATCATGGATATAGTCAATTCATCATGTAAACAACCTCACAAAACAATCTTTTTAATCAGAAACCCTCATAAATAAGAATACCTAAATTAACGCATAAACCCTAGTTTTCAAAAAATCATTCAGTACGTGTGTCTAGGTGTGTATTAGTGATGAAAATGTGATCATTGATGTTAGAGAAACGTTTTGACACTATCATTTTAACCAAAAATACACAAACTTGATTATGTGTTCATACGCTTATGCGTAGAACACAAAATCATCCATATACAAAATTCTAACCGTTGGATTCGTTAAAATTCAAAACCAATGTTTGTAATCATGTTAGAAACATAAAACCACTTACAGTTTGATGATCAAAAACATGGATTAGAAGAATGATTATTAGGCGTAGGATATGGTTGGTGGGATATTAAATGTGATGAGTAAATGAGTTAAGGTGGTTGTTTTATTAAAATAACTTTGAGCTAATGACAGTTTTAGTCCCTCCACCTTAACCATTTTTATCCAATGCCCATAACTTCCATTTAGGTTACCAAACGAGGGATATTTGGAAAAAAATTTGACGACACTCCCCCTCGACTTAAGAAATAATGAAAGTTTATAAATTTTAGTCCGAGGAGTGTCAGAAAAACCAGAAGTGTGACCACCATTATTAAAGAAACAACCGGGATAAGGTAACATGCAAGTACAAGGTTTTATTGAGCCTGAAAAATATTAATTTTCTCCCCCTCAACACTTGATCGGAAAAAATACTGAATTTTGAAAGATTTGAGTGTTGACGGAGGAATTGTACTTGCCGTGTTAAAGAAATATAGATAGAAGAATATTTTTGTTGTTTTAACTGATTTTATACTTTTGTATTTTGTTTTTGAAAAATATTTACAAAAGAGATTTTGGTGTTTGACAGGTTTTTAAGAATGTTTTAAGAGTTCATCCAGTTCCTCTTGAGTCAAACACCGCATACCAATCCGGTGGACCAACTCATTAAACCTAGCAGGAGCTAAGACTTTGGTGAGGAGATATGCCAATTGGTATTCTGTACCCACAAAGTATAATTCAACAGTACCCTGTTCCACGTGGTCCTTGATGAAATGATATCGAAGATCGATGTGCTTTGATTTCGAATGTTAAACTGAGTTGCACGAGATCGCAATAGCACTCCTATTGTCCTAGTACATCGGGATTTTGTCAAATACGTAACCATAGTCTTTGAGTTGTGTTCGCATCCAAATGACTTGAGCACAACACGCCGACATGGCTACATATTCTGCTTCTGTTGAGGAGAGCGATGTACAATCCTGCTTCTTCGATTGCCATGACACCAGTTTATCACCAAGAAATTGTAATGCTCCTGAAGTACTTTTCCATGAGTCTAAGCATCCTGCGTGATCAGCGTCTGAAAAAGATATTAGTTCAAAACCAGAATCCTTCGGATACCAAATCCCCAAGTTAATGGTTCCCTTGATGTATCAGATGATTCTTTTAGCCTCAGAGAGGTGGTTTCAGTTGGTCTCGACTGATAACGGGAGCAAAGATATACGACAAACACAATATCAGGCCTGCTAGCTGTTAGATACATGAGAGACCCAATAATACTACGGTATTTGGTAGGGTCCACCAATTTCCCATGTAAATCAGCATCTAGCTTCTTGGTATGAGCCATTGGTGTGGCATAGGTGTCACAGTTTTGCATTCCAAATTTGTTTAACAATTCAAGGGCATATTTGGACTGACTCAAGAAAATACCACGGGGTGATTGATGAACTTGCATTCCTAGAAAGAATGTGAGTTCACCCATCATTGACATTTCAAAATTTTTGTCATTAATTTTGCAAAAGCATTTGAGTATTTTAAATGTGTTGACCCAAAAATGATGTCATCCACATAGATTTGAACGATTAAGATATGAGCCCCGTGATATTGTATGAAAAGTGTGGGATCGACCGAACCTTTGGTGAATTTATTGGCAATGAGGAAGGATGATAACTTATCGTACCACGCCTGAGGAGCTTGTTTGAGACCATACAGAGCTTTGTTCAGTTTGTAGACATGGTTCGGGAACTCGGGATCAACGAATCCTTCTGGCTAGCTGACATAAACCGTTTCTTTCAGTTGTCCATTCAGAAAAGCAGTTTTGACGTCCATCTGAAAAAAACCGTTATGTTCATATGAGCCGCGAACGCGAGAAAAATCCGAACAACCTCAAGACGAGCAACCGGAGCAAATGATTCTTCAAAGTCAATACCCTCTTCCTGTCTATAACCCTTAGCCACCAGACATGACTTGTTTCTGATTACATTCCCTTCAGCATCCAATTTCTTCTTCCAAATCCATTTGAGACCAATGACGTAGACCCCTGTTGGTCTTTCAACCAGTTCCCATACTTCAAACGTAGACCCCTGTTGTCTTTTGTCATTGCGTCTTTAATGTTTTTAGGCTCAGTTTGGCAGACAGTGAGTGCATAAATGCAATGTTCACCATCTGTGTGAAGACGCTGTCTTGTAACGACTGGTTGATTTGGGTTGCCAATAATGTTCTCAAGAGGATGGTCTTTTGTCCAACGATGTGTAGAGGGTTGATGTTGGTATACATTGTGCAGATTTTGAGGATTCAAATGGCTTGTTGATGATTCCGCAACATCAGGTGCAGCAGTTTCATTAGCAAACGGGTTAAAGAATGCATTTGGATCAAAATCTGCAGGTGGGGGTACTTCATTAAGAACATCATCAGTTGGTACAGCGTCGTTGGAAGCAGTTTGTTCAACTGTTGTTGTAGAGTCAACTGGTGGTGCTTCTTCAACAGTAGTTGTTGTAGCAGGTGTATCAGGTATTAGAATCAGATCAGGTTGTGCAGCGGAAACATCGGATACACCTGGAGCATGTTCATCAATATCGTCACTGAACAGTGAAGCAAATAGCCTTTCCATTTGTTGATGAGTAAGCTGGGGGCTTAGTTCAGCTGATGATGGGGTTTGAGGGAAGTTTAAACGGTTGTGATCGGGTTCTAAGCTGTTATGCTCAGAAGCCATCTCTTTAAGTTCATCAAAATTAGCATGAATCGTTTCCATAACCTGCTTGTACGACGATTCCAGATCCGAAAACCCTTAGAATTTTCACAATATCCTATAAAGACTCCAATGTCAGCTTTGGCTTTGAGCTTTCCAAAGTCATCACGATCATTATTTGGGTAGCAAAGGGATCCAAATACATGAAAGTGTTTTAGATTCGGTTTATGGTTGTGGATAAGCTCAAAAGGTGTTTTGTTGTGGCATTTTGTAATCATTGAACGATTTTGAGTATAGCATGCAGTTGATACAGCTTCTGCCCACAAGTAATCTGGAAGTTTAGCATTGATTAACATTGTTCTTGCAGCTTCCACTAATGTGCGGTTTCGTCTTTCAACAACTCCGTTTTGTTCTGGTGTACGTGCAATAGATGTCTGATGCTCAATTACCACTTTCTCATAAAATTCTCGAAAAGTTTGGTTAACAAATTCAGTTCCTTTGTCTGTTCTGATTTGGCGGACGGTGTTCTGGAGCTGAACTTGAATTTTCGTGAGAAAGGTGATGATCATCTGTGGAGCTTGATCTTTACTTCGAAGAAAGTAGACCCAAGTCCATCGTGAGTAGTCATCGACAATTACCAAGATGTAGCATTTGCCATTAATCGTTTGCACGCGCATCGGGCCACACAAATCCATGTGAAGAAGATGAAGCACATGTTGAGAGCTGTGTTCCACCTTTGAAGGAAAATGAGCACGAGTGCTTTTCCCTTGTTCACAAGCTGAGCATAGGTGATCTTTGGAATATCGGAATCTCGGGAGACCTTCAACAAGTTTGTGTCGAGCAAGGTTGATAATGGTTTGAAAGTTTAAATGTGAGAGACGACGGTGCCATAGCCAGGATTTTGTTGATGTTGCCTTTGAAAGTAGACAGATGGGAGATGAAGCATCCATGTCTTGCATTGAGATTGTGTATAGAGTAGAATTGCGAGAGCCAGACATTAGATCGTTTCCTTGTAGATCACGAATGAAACAAGTTTTCTCCCAAAAAGCAACTTCCAAATCTCCATCACAGAATTGACCGACTAAAAAGAGATTGTGACCGAGGCCTTCCACATAATAAACCCTGCTAATTTCAATATTGCCATTGATATAATCTCCGTAGCCCATGATAGCTGTGAAGTGATCATTCCTGAATTTGACAGTGCCAATGAACTTTGCAATAAAGTTTGATAACAGTTTAAGATTGCTTGTCATGTTTCGGGAACATCCGCTATCAACAATCCGAAGGATGATCTGTATCACCTGCATTACACACAGATGACACAGATGGAATAGAAGTAGATGTGGAACCTAAAATGTTAGAGGGTTCCGAAGCAGTTATAGTAGAAATACACACATCAATGACTTTAGGCATCCATTTAAATCCTAGTGTATTATGTATCCATTTCTGCTATCTCCAACTAGTCTTAGCTTTAATCTTAGTGAATGGACTAGGTGGTACTACATTCTTTGGAGGTGATATTGGAACTACAGGGACATCAATGTGTTTTTTAGAATCTAAGGAGGGCGGTTTACCAATCATAGACGTAGAAGCATTAGTGGGCCTAGAGGTATTCCGATTCTTAGGATTCCTTAAACGAGACAAGATAGCTCTAGCAATACATTTGTCATGACAATCAGAAAGCATACTTTTACGACAAATAACACAAGAAGCATTAGACTGAATATCAAAAGTACTTAAAGGTTTAGCATTCGTTACAACACTTTTTCCATTATATTTGTCAGACGCAATATCTAAAGTGGGTGCAACATGAGTCTTATTCAAAATCCTAGGGTGTTCTTCTACTTCTGCATTCTTTATTAATCTTTTCTTAGGTCGCAACTTGCTATTCTTCCTTGTATTGCTCCTAGGCTGTGAAGTGCGGACGTTGGTAAAAGAGGCAACTATTCCTGTTTCAGTAGAGGGAAACACATTAGTATCTTGTGTTTTGTCAGTAGGCATTCTGGGTTCACGTTTGCTAAGTGTTACAGGTGCAATTCTCTTAATGATGCTAGGCTGAACTTATTCATACTTTCCTAACATTTCCCTTAACTTAATGATAGTGTGCACCAAATCTTGATTTTTAGAACGAAAATTTCCAGAAAAATTCATGACTTCTTTAGTGTGTGCAAGATAATGATCAAGTTCGTTTGATGCTTCATTTCGAGTCTGTTTGAGTAAATCAAATATGACACCATATTCATTTTTAACTTTTGCAAGTTCTTGTTTATATTTTGAGATTTGACATTTCAAATACACGTTTTGATCATTCAGTTGCTCAATTTTAGAATTAAACGGTTTTGATTTCAACTGGTGGATTTTGTTTTGCAAAGCTAGTTCACAATTTTGACAATCTTTTTGACACCATTGAAGACGACGTTTTAAATTTGAAAGTTCGTTTAACAGTCGTTCATTTTCAGCTGTTAAAGATTCTATCTGGTGCACATTATCAATATTCACAACAATATCAACATAATCAACAGAATCAGCAGAGATATGATCAGATGCATATGCAACAGATTGTAATAAAACAAGATTATTGATATCAGCACAGATAACATCTTCCAAGAGTCGATCAACCTCTTTTCTTAACAATTTCTTTTTACGTTTAGTATTTGAAATCGATGTTTCTGTTTTCTCGAAAACTGTTTTCATGAGACCTAGTTCCTTGTGAAAATCCCTTTCCCAATATAGTGCACAAGTTTTCAAATTTTTTACATGGGGTAAAAGTCTTTTCTGAAGAATGTCTTTATGTTCTCGCGCCATTGGCGATTGAAAATGTTCAACTTTTATTTCAGAATGAAATTCAATCTCACGTTCCAAAATTTTGAGGTCAGATAAGAAAGTGTCAAAGTATTTTATAACGCGACAACTTTCGGATTTTGTTTTAACTTCACTAAGTGAAGGTAAAGGACCATTAATTTGTGCACCATTGTGTTTGGGACTAACTTCAGAAACTGGTGTGATAACAAAAGGTTTGTTGGAAGTATCTTGTTGTGCGACAAAAGTTACGGCTTTTGAATAGTTAAATGGTTTGTTATAAACGACATTTTCCATTTTTGACCGACTCTCGTCATCTGCATCTAATTCCTCCATACGATTATATTCAACAACAGTCATAATTGAATCATCAATTCTATGTTCTGCACTGTAAACTTCAGGATTTGGTTTGAATGCTCTGTTTGAAAACTTAGGTTTGTAATCAGCAAGACTTGGTCCATATCCATTTGGATTTGGTTTAAAAGTAAACTTTTGAATAGTTGTGATTGACTCACCATGTTTATAAACAACATTTCGAAACTCTTTGATTTTGTGTTGTAAGTCGACAATTTCTTCAAGATAGTTATCTATTCATTTCGTGGAATGCTGTTTGTACTCAGAGAACTGTTTTTGACAAGTTAACAACTCAGCCTTGGTTTTTTGAGTTTCCAAAGTAAGAGTGTTAAGTTTTTTTTTATGGTCGTGTTTCAGTTGTTCTATTTGAGACAACAAAGCATTCTTGGAAGCGGCTAGATCACGTATCTGTCGTTCTAATGATTTTTCATTTTGATGAGATTTAGCAAAACCGACTTCAAAACCTTCTTCACGTTTTTCTTGAGTTTTAAAAAAATTGATTTGTCGAATTAAGCATTCATTATCCCTAATTAACGGTGCATTTTTCTCTTTTAATTTGTTGAAAATTTCCAAACGAGAGTGTTTGTCTTTAATTAAGGTCAGGAGCTCAATTTCTCTATTAGACATAAGCTCATTTTGTTCAACGTGAGTCTCATCATGATCATTATGTAGATCCTCAAATATAACCACAGAGTCAACTTGATTATCAATATTAACCAAAAGGTTATCTTGATCATCAAATATAACTACGGGATCTATTTGATAATCATTGGAATGAGATGTGGATGGCTCATGTTGAACACTCTGATCCTTGTCGGATGGAGAAATTGGCGGAGATATCAGATCAGGGACGAGTATATTTTGTTCCGGTACCTGAGACAAGCCATCAGTGTCATACACTGGGCCTGTGTTACTCATGTGTAGAGCTTGAATTTGTGCCATCAACATAACTGCTGCAATAGCATGCAAGTCCTCCATATCATCATCAGAATATGCATCTGCCATAAAGCTCTGTTCCTTGTTTGTAAGAGTTCCACCAGCTTCATCCTTAAGAGCCAAGAGCAACGCCTCTTTGTGATAAGCACTGCCTCTTATCCTCGGCTTAGGACATGCATTAGCTAGGTGACCCTTCTCATTGCAGTTGTAACAACGAAGACCATTAACCCCATTCTGAGCATTTCCCTGTTCAACCACTTGACCCCTTTGTTGTTGCGGAGCACCCATGTTATTCCTTCCAATAGCATTAAACCCTTGACCACCTCCCATCTGACGACCATAACCACGGTTCTGAACTTCAACGTGTCCATTGTTCACAACAGCTTGATTCCTTGTGTTGGATGAGGAACAAATGCGATTGTTGGATTTGTTTGTATGCCGACCGAAGGCTTTAGCAATCATAAAAAATCCTTGTTGTAATTCATCGAAAGCAGCAGAGTCCTCATCAGCTTCACTGTAAAGGGCTTGAGCATTGTTGTTGTATGGAACCAATTGAGTTTGTTGAGGTTGTTGCTGTGACTGATCATATGGTGTAATGGTTGCAGTTGGTTGAGGAGCGGGTTGAGGAGCTGTTTGAGGAGGAAGATTAGTTTGAGCCCACAAAGCAAGTTGTTGATTATCAGGAATTGACTGTGAAGTCGGGAGTCCACGGATAGTCCTTTCTTTGTCAACTTCTTTTTGGTGAGGCTTCAAATAGTCGTACAACAATCCGTATGTAGCATGATGAAGATTCTTAGCTTGACGGAGAAAAACGACATACTTCTCCCATTCCGGACCAAGACTACTTAGGAACTTAGTGTTGACAGCAATTCAAGGCATGATGATGCTGTGTTTGTCCAAATCATTAATGATGTCTAAAAAGCGATGATGATATGACTCTAATGTCTCTCCTGGTTCAATCATGAAGTGTTCATAAGCCAAGTAGATTTTGGATTCCATGTCTTCCTAATTGAGTGTTGTGCCTTCCATTAGAAGATGAATATGTTCCCACATTGCTTTAGCTGTCTTTTGAGCATCAACACTTCGAAGGATCGGATTGGGTAGTCCCAAAAGGATGTATTGCATTGCTAGTTCATCGGCTTCAAAGTGTTGAAGTTCATCACCAGTGAGGTTTGAGATAGTTGCAATGTTGGTGACAGCATCTCTTGGTGGATTGGCATCTGGATCTGCGGGTGTAATAACAGTAGGCATCTGAAATGGACCTTCCATAATGACCTTCTTTAAGAACTTTCCATGTAGCTTCTTTAGATCACAAAACCTAAAGAACCGTATCACCCATTGATCATAATTTCCGGGAGTGAGCATTGGAGGTCTATCAAGTGAGCCAGCTTCATGAATTGATTGTTGGCTACTTAATGCTTCACACATCTTGCCAAACCATGTCGGTTCCTTCATAGTATTCCTGGATGGATGTTGATTGTAGAAGTTTGTGTAAGGTTGTACTTGAAGACTAGGTGGTGGTTGAACCATTTGAGGTTGTGGAATTGCTGCAAGTTATGAAGTATGTTGTTGATTAAATTGTTGTTGACAAATTTGTTGTTGATGATTAAATTGTTGATGTTGTGGACTTAGTTGTTGTTGTTGATGTTGATTATAAGTGTAAGGAAAATAGCTAGAGTATGGTGGTTGTGACATGTTGAAAACTTGTGTTGTTAAATGGATCTTTGTAGTCGAATGAACCGTTGTTGATGAAGTATCCTTAGGCGTAGAAATCACAAAAAAGCAAAGTACCACTTATGCATAAAAACACAAAAGATACGCGTAACAGCAAAAGTTACGCGTAGGATTAGCTTACGCGTAAGAAATGAGAAAAAACACTAAATCTATGCGTAAACAGAAAGTTAAGCGTAGAAAGCTTAGGCGTAGGATTACCTTATGCGTAAGACAGAGCTTAGGCGTAAGAAGAATCTTATGCGTAATGAGTTCTACGCGTAGCTTAAGCTTATGCGTAATTTTAGGGTTTTACCCAAAAGATATTTTACACTATCACAGTGCAAAAGATATCCAAAGTCGAAGTGTTTTTAGGCTTATGCAAGCAAGAAAAACACTGAGTAATCCACGAAACTGAAGATCAAACCAAGGAAAAGTTACGCGTAAGAATAGGGTTTTACTTACGCGTAGAAATTAGCCAAAAATGATTTCTGCGAACTGATGATTCCAAACCAGATTTTTGTGATGAAATAGCTTCAATATCACCAAAATAACACAAAAGTGTGAAACTTGATGATCCACAGCTTTAAGACACGTTATGCGTAGAACTACTACCACGTACAAAACCAAGCTTAAAATCAATGATCTACGCGTAAAGTTTGAAACTTTTTGCCAAAAACATATATTTTAACACCTTAAAACGTTGAAAGTACAAGAATCTTGGATTGAAAAGTGTAAAAAATGAGTTTTTAAGCGTGACAAAGTATGAAACGATCTTACGCGTAAGACCAAACCTTCAAAAAACAAATATGTTCACCCAACTATTTGGCGAATGATACCACTGTTAGGTCACCATATTAGTAACACAAGCATCAATATGAAGAAGTAGAGAAGAAGAGAAGGCGGACGAACACACACACACTTACGCGTAGGACTATGTGAAAGATTATGCTTAAGAGTAAATGTAAATGTGAACAACCAACCTTCAATTGAAGGTTTACAAGACTATTTATAGGAGGGAGCTAGGGCAACACTCTAAGTTCCCATCCTTTTCCTTATTAGGCTTGGCCTAGGCTTATGGGCCTTCTACATAAGCCTAAGCTTCATAACAAACATAAAGGCCATATTAAGCTAACTATTACATATGAATCACTAACACTTGAATTAGGTTTAGGAGTGACTCCAACAGGTAAAATCTGAGAATGGGAGCATAAGGCCTTCCACTTCTGGGCATAAGGCCTTCCACTTCTGGGCATATGGCCTTCTTCAGTTAAAAGTGGTTTTGTGTGTTTCTGAGTTCAGGTCAAACACCCTCATCATACGACCTAATGGGCTGGGCATAAGGCCTTCTGCCTAAAATTGCATATTCATAGGTTCTGAGTAATAGACCATACACCCTTCTGGGAATTAGGCATAAGGGCGTATGGTACATAGGTTGTCTTGGCAGATTTTTTGCCAATGTTTAAAAAATCATATCTTTTAACCGTAAGTCATCACGAGTCGTGCCAACCGTCGTTTCAAAGAGAATTAAGTCTAGTTTCATTTAAAAATAGTGTGACAACCCGTACTTCCAGGTCATTTCTCGAAACAATTTATGCCTCATTATTTCAACATTTATCGTAAACTAGGTTTACGTGTTCCAAATTTGCGTAACCTTTATGGTTTAGCGGCGAATTCATGATCATAACATCACGTACATTTCATATGGACTAAGTTTAGTCTACATTTCATTGACATCATTTGCATCATATTAGTTCATTCATGACATTTCATTTCACATTTAACGCGTAATTTTTATATTAAATAAACGTTATCGCGTGAGTTATTATTTTGAATATTTAATCCGTTATTTTCAAAAATGATCCCGACATATTTTTAAACTTACATTTAGTTATATAAACTATATTTTGAGTTTTCCTAGTGTTTTAAATTTATTTGGTACATAAATCGTTAAAGTTATATTATTACGACACTTTTCTTAAAAATTTCTCGATAATTATTATATCACTCAATTTTTACAAGGAATGTATTTTTACAATTTTTATTATCTCATTACATTCTATTTTGATCTACTAAAAATCTCTTGTACCTAAAAGTTACCATTTACCATTACTTGTACATTTATCTACACAATTTACTTACATTTTATTTACAATTGTACACAAGTAATAAAAAAAAATAAAATAATAATAAATAATATCTTCAAATCCCTCCCCCCCTTGGCCGACCAAGGGGGAGGGTGGTAATTAATGAAGCATGGTTCCTTGATTGTTTTGATTTTCACTCTACATAAAAGTCTTACTTCATTAACATATCTCATTTCATTTACTCATAGTTCAAAGTTGATAAAAAAAAAAAATCTTTCTCTCTTGGTTTCTCTCTTCTCCAACCGGCCACATCAAGAGATCACAAAGGGATCACAAAATGTTTTCTCAAGTTCAAGTTATTAGCAATCTAGATAATACTCTTTATAAGGTTTTGAAATAAAAACCAAGAGTGTTTAGGTTTACCCTTGTTCTTTGCACCTCATCATAATACTTGTAAGCATATCATTTATATTTTTCATGTCTCCTTTTTATTTCATAAGTATCTCTTCATTTTTGGAGCAAGCATGCATGATTTGTGTTGTTTATACCATTTTTTACATGATTTTTAGATATATATATATATATATATATAAGGTCATCCTATAATTATCCCCTTGGTATACTTTGGTCTTGATGATGTCTAGGAACCCATGACACCCTAAGAAGGTGTATGGTAGGATTAGATTAGTTTTGGAGTTGATTTGAAGGGATTAGAATAGGTTTGGTACGAGAAAAACTATTTTCGATAAGTATAAAATAGGTTCTGTCCTTGTTTTGATTTTCTGGAAAATCCGACTGTAGGCACGACTTTTTGGCCTTGATATTTATAAAATATACTTTAAAACGAATCCGTGGCCGCTTGAACGGATAAAAACAGAGTTATAACGAAGAAGTTATGAATTTTTAAAGTTTGACGACGAAATATATTTTTTTTCTGAAATTTCAGCAACATGTTTTTGTATTATTTGAGTCAAAAACGAGCCTTAAGCTTCACAAATTATTTCGACTTATCAAAAATATATTAGTATACTTTGATACGAAGCTAAGGACGTATTATACGTAGAAAACGGATTTGAAACGACAAAGATATGCACGTTTTCATAAAATTGCCGTAACTATTATTTTCTGAAAAACTATATTATTTTACGAGACAAGTGTTACGGTAGCTGAAACGACCATGTTGGAGGCTGTTTTTAACCATGATGTGGAACTTTTTGGAACGAATTGTCTTCTAATAAAATCAAGATCACCGAGCATATTTTTCAAAACAACCAACCGTTTGTATAGCGGAGTTGTAATAAATTATTTATGGATGTTTAAACTTGGCCGAAACTCATTTTTTTCACAACAATTAGACAAAATCACCATCTTTAACCCTTATTATCTTTATGTTCGAGACCTTTATGTCGAAAACACATGAACTGAAACTTCTAGATTTCGATACAAATTTTCCAAAACTGTCGAGTTCGTTTCCTAACGATCGACGCACACCATTTTACGACTAGTTTTTCAAAGCCATTTTTGTCACTTTTATGAAATTTCCGACGACTTTGATTTGCGACGAAAAGTGATAATTTCACCATAAATCATTATAAAACCATTGTAGGATGACATTTTGACGTAAATACTTGTAAAGTCATTTTGAAGGGTCAAGACGTCAAAAGGGTATTTTTCGACGATAAGTAATATTTTTTCAAAACTCGCAAATGGTATAAATAACATACGAAATGCATGCATAACATTACATTGCAACTCATTACATGTCATATCATTCGTAATAGGTCCCGGTTAACGCATCACATTATACCTCAGTGTACTCACTCTTGTCATCATTCCAGTTTACCAAGTGAGTTTTCATAGCCCCGTCGTATACGCTTTTAATTATTTTCAAACCTACGGGGGAGAATACATTGCACAACATTTTTATTACGATACCAAGTATGTTAAATTCATTTACATTGCTTAAGTTACCGCATTTGCCAATTGAAAGTCCCCATTACCTGAACATGAACCGTTAATCATAGAAGCGAGGATGAGTGGATAG
>BPTQ01000002.1:142822447-142865045 GCA_019973895.1 Chrysanthemum seticuspe
AAAGGTCTAAGATTTCTACATTTAAAAGGTCTTAAAAAAGGTCTTTTAGCGTCTGGTCAAAAACAGTCCTATTGGACTGCCGCAGTCCTAACGTTGGACTGCCGCAGTCCTTCCTCATTTTTGTAGTCTAATGGAAAAAGAGTAAAAGACTCGATGAATATTTAAAAACCTTAAAAGGTCCAGAATTAAAAGAATCTTTAAGACATTTGTAGGTAAGGTGTTCGTAATATAGGATCAAATTTAGCTCAGAATATATATAATAATGGCGGCTAAAATGCGCTTCCAAAGCAAACAAAAGAAGTTCACACGTCCAAATCAAACAGTTCTTCTTCAATGTATTCTAACCTTCCTCGAAAAGTGCGTTATTAAGAAGAACTTTTCCTAAATTGGTGGTGAAATGTGTAACTTCTTCTTGACAAACTAAACCTGCACACTTGAAGAAAACAAACGAAACCTTCGCGTAAAATCGGCGGTAATAATATATATAAGACTCGATTTAAACTAGGATATAATGCTTGTGGAATGGATGTTTACAGAATTTCTAAGAAAATTAAGACCTGGAAAATTCCAAAAATTTATAAGTAGCTCAGAAAATGAGAAAAAGGTAATCTGATGTTTTTACTCCTTCCTGACGCCGTCAGGTTGCAATCCTGACGCCGTCAGGTTATCCTGACAAAAACTGGTCTGCGATTTTCTGGAAAAAATTCTGGAAAATTTACATCTTTAGAATCTGGAAAATTTCTGCAAAACATCCATTATGACTCGATACAAGCATTTGACTCGAACAAACAAATATAAATATCTTTTAGTTAATTGTTATTCTCATGTTTACGTTTCTTTTGAAAACGTGTGTAATCCTCCCTACACTTATCCTTTATGTAAAATACCTTTATATGCAATTAAGACGAAGTGAAAAACAAAATAAAGCATTTTTACAAATTTAAACATGTGGATAAACAATTAATAAAAGATATATGACACTAACAAGCAAACAATTAAGCATGGGTTGCCTCCCACGAAGCGCTTTTCTTTATTTAAGAGTCTTGTAGCTAGACTCATAGTCGTGCTTCTACGTTTCCTCACGCATCCTCAATGAGAATTCTATCATGTTGACAAAATCTTCATCGACTCTATACTTAGGCCCTAGAGTCAAGCAATCCTTATAATAATGCCTCCTTCTTTCCCACATGAATTTATAACCTTTCTCAACATCTTCCTTGCTTTTCTCCTCAAAAGCTTTGATGTTGTCTCGATCATAAATGGACAAGTGGCCATACTCATTTGTTTTCCAAGGCATCCTATAGGTGATCTCATCGGTTCCTTCCTTGAACCTAACCGTTCCATCATGCTTGTTATGGCTCATTCTAGATGTTTCAACAAACGGTTTCCCTAGCACTACTTGGGATAAGCTATAGTCAATGACGCATCCTACATCTTCTAGGACCATAAAATCAACTAGGTAGGTGAAATTTCCTATAAAGACATGCACGTCCTTGACTCTTCCCACAAAGTTGCAAACTCCTCCCGGATACTTAGGGTCTCTCCTAATATTGAGTCGCTCATTCATAATGTCACTGTAGACAGCAGATGACATTACATTGATGGGGGATTCCGTATCTATGTAAGCGTGGTCGATACTCCTATATCCGATCATACAAGGGATTTTTAGGTTCCAGGGATTTCCCCTCCTAATCTTTGGGCATATCCTAATGATAGGTGATCGTGGATTATCGATTGTTGGAATCACTCCTAAACAGTATTTCAAGTATTTATATTTCATATGTAATAGGTAGCTTTATATGGCCTTTATGTTTGTTATAAGGCCTAGCTTATGTAGAAGGCCCATAAGCTTAGGCCCAAGCCCACATAAGAAAGGATGGGAACTAGGAGTGTTGCCCTAGCTTCCCTCCTATAAATAATCTTGTAAACCCTCACTTGAGGGTTGATTGTTCAAGTTTTTCTCTCATTCATACTCTTTGTCTAAACCGTATTATTATTTACGTGTATGTGTGTGTGTAACTTGTTCATCCGCCTTCATCTCCTTCTCTATAACTTGTGTTTGTAAAACTGGTGACCTAACAGTGGTATCAATCGCCAAATAGTTGGGTGTACTTGTTTGTTTTTGAAGTTTTTGGTTTTGGGTCTTACGCGTAAAGTTAACGCCTTCTTTAGCCTTTTTAAAAACTTGTTTTTTACACTTTTTAATCTAAGATTCTTGTACTTTTAACGTTTTAAGGTGTTAAAATACTTGTTTTTGGCAAAAAGTTTCAAACTTTATGCGTGGATCATCGTTTTTAAGCTTGTTTTTGTTCGTGGGTGTCGTTCTACGCGTAACCCGTTTAGCAGTTTTGGTACATCAAGTTTCACATTTTTGTGTTCTTTTGGTACTATTGAAGCTATTCCATAACAAAAATCTGGTTTAGAAACACATTTGGGCAAAATCAAAATTACGAGTAATCCTGCGCATATCAAAACCCTAATATTACGCGTAAGATTTTTCCTTGGTTTGATCTTCATTTTCCTGGTTTATTCCGTGTTTTCTTACTTGGATAAGTCTGAAAATACGTCGACTTTGGATATCTTTTGCACTGTGATAGTGTAAAAGATCATTTGGGCAAAAACCCCAAACTTACGCATAAGCATAAGCTTACGCGTAGAAATCCTACGCATAAGATTCACTTTACGCGTAAACTTAGGTCTACGCATAAGGTAATCCTACGCCTAGCTTTCTACGCCTAACTTTTGTCTACGCATAACTTTAGTGCTTTTATCCTACTTACGCGTAAGCTAAATCCTACGCGTAACTCCTTATTGTTACGCGTATCTTTTGGTGTTTTTACGCATAAGTGCTACTTGGTTTCTTGTCTTTTCTACGCCTAAGGACACTTCATCAAAAAGGGTTCATTCGACTACTGTGACAACCCGTACTTTCAGGTCATTTCTCGAAACAATTCATGCCTTACAATTTCAACATTTATCGTAAACTTGGTTTACGTGTTCCAAATTCGCGTAACCTTAAAGGTTTAGCGGCGAATTCATGATCATAACATCACGTACATTTCATATGGACTGAGTTTAGTCTACATTTCATTGACATCATTTGCATCATGATAGTTCATTCATGACATCTCATTTCACATTTAACGCGTAATTTTTATATTAAATAAACGTTATCGCGTGAGTTATTATTTTGAATATTTAATCCGTTACTTTCAAAAATGATCTCGACATATTTTTATACTTACATTTAGTTTATAAAAACTATATTTTTTAGTTGAACTAATGTTTTAAATTTATTTCGTATATAAATCGTTGAATTTATAATATTACGATGTTTTTCTTAAAAACTACTCGATAATTATTTTATCACTCAAATTTCACAAGGAATGTATTTTTACAATTTTTATGATCTCATTATACTTTATTTTGATCTATTAAAATTTTCTTTCACCTAAAATTTCCTTAAATATACAAATGTATATTAAACCTTACAAGTATTATTACATGTACACTTTTCTTACACACTTAACAAGTATACACAATATAAAAAGGAAAAAAAAATATATATATATATTGAGACACAATCCCCCCAAAACCGGTTTTGGGGGGGGGGATGTATCATATAGTTGGTAGTCTTCTTTATTTTGATAGTACAAGTATACACTCCACATCTAATTCATTCATTTCTTTTACTTCAATAATTCACAAGCCAATAAAAATCCTCTTTCTCTTTTGTTCTTTCATACAAAACCGGCCATTGATAGGGTGTCCAAGGGATCATCATCAAAAATTTTCTCAAGTGTTTATACAATCTAGTTTATACTCTTTATAAGGTTTTGAAATAAAAACCAAGAGTGTATAGGATTAACCTTGTTACTTGCACCTCATCATATTCACTTGTAAGCATGTTTCTATCATTTTCATGTTTCCTCTTCATTTCATATGTATCTTTTCATTTTTGGAGCAACATGCAAGACATATGTGATTTATACCATTTTTACTTGATTTTAGAGTTATATATATATTATGGTCATCCTATAAATATCCCCTTGGTATTCATTGGTCTTGATGATGATTAGGAACCCATGACACCCTAAGAAGGTGTATGGTAGGATTAGATTAGCTTTGGAGTTGATTTGAAGGGAATAGAATAGGTTTTGTCCGAGAAAAACTATTTTCGATAAGTATTTAAAAGGTTCTGTCCTTGTTTCGATTTTCTGGAAAAACCGACAGTTGGTACGAAACTTTGGCCTTGATATTTAGAAAATATACTTTAAAACGAATCCGTGGCCTTTTGAACGGATAAAAACGGAGTTATAACGAAGAAGTTATGGATTTTACAAGTTTGACGACGAAAAATATAGTTTCCTGAAATTTCAGCAACATATTTTTTGTTTGTTCGGGTCAAAAACGAGCCTTAAGCTTCACAAATTATTTCGACTTATCAAAAATATATTAGTATACTTTGATACGAAGCTAAGGAAGTATTATAAGTAGAAAACGGATTTGAAACGACAAAGATATGCACGTTTTCATAAAACTTGCCGTAACTATTATTTTCTGAAAAACTATATTATTTTACGATACAAGTGTTACGGTAGCTGTAACGACCCTGTTGAGGGCTGTTTTTAACCACAATGTGGAACTTTTTGGAACGAAATGTCTTCTAGTAAAATCAAGTTCACCAGGCATATTTTTCAAAACGACAAGCCGTTTGTATAGCGGAGTTGTAGTAAATTATTTACGGATGTTCAAACTTGGCCGAAACTCATTTTTCTGCACAACAATTAGCCAAAATCACTATCTTTAACCCTTATTATCTTTATGTTCGAGACCTTTTGGACGAAAACTCCTGAACTGAAACTTCTAGATATCGATACAAACTTTCCAAAACCGTCGAGTTCGTTCTCTAACGATCGACGTACACCGTTTTACGACTAGTTTTCCAAAGCCATTTTTGTTAATTTCATGATATTTCCGACGACATTGTTTTGCGACGAAAAGTGAAAATTTCACCAAAAATCATTATAAAACCATTGTAGGATGACATTTTGACGTAAATACTTGAAAAGTGATTTTTGATTGGTCAAGACGTCAAAAGAGTATTTTTCGACGACGAGTATTATTTTCAAAACCCGCAAATGGTATAAATAACATACGAAATGCATGCATAACATTACATTGCAACTCATGACATATCATATCATTCGTAATAGGTCCCGGTTAACGCCTCACATTATACCTCGGTGTACTCACTTTTGCCATTATTCCAGTTTACCAAGTGAGTTTTCATAGCCCCATTTTCAATTGTTTGTACTATTTTGGGGGAGATACATGCTCATTTATTTTTCACAAGTACTTTAGATTTTTAAGACTAAACTCTATCATGATTATCATTGTTTCTAAATCAAAGGTTATACTTTATCAATTGTTCTTGTTTGCGTGCTACGGTTCTACGTCGTATAACGTTCTAAATCAGTTGACTACTGATACATTGAGTTAGGTGCTATTGATTATGTGCTATGGTTCTACGTCGTATAACGTTCTAAATCAGTTGACTACTGATACATTGAGTCTAGTCCTATTGATTAAGTGCTATTGTTCTACGTCGAGTTAGGTACTATTGTGAATTCATTTGACATCATGTGTTTGAACATAAACTATATTACATTTTGGCAGTGGGTTGTGAACACACAGGTTGCAAGTTTTGTATGGGCGGAACTTGGAACTGGGTGGATTTACAATGCCTTTGCTGCATAAACGATTTTGAAAGGCTTTACATTTCAACACAAACTCTATGAACTCACTCAACCTTTGTGTTGACACTATTTAGCATGTTTTATCTCAGGTATCTAAGGTATTCACTTCATGGCATGCATTTGGACACATCATGGAGTCGCGATGACGACGCGTCTCACTTGGGTTTTACGTACTTTAAAACATCGTTTGAATTGTAATAAACTTATTTCCGCACAAGTTGATTTACATTTGGGACCTACTTTGTAAACTCTGATTATTTTATTAAATCAAACGATGTATTTTCCAAACGACACTTTAGGTCGTTCAATATAACTGTGATTGTGATGCTATGACAGTCAATCCCCAGGAATTCCATTCCGCTGCAAAACAGGTAAATTGGGGGTGTGACAACTACAAATATCCATTTTTACTACACAAGGTTATCAACATGTCTCAACCACCATACTCTAACTATTTCCCTTACACTTATCCTCAACGACAACAACAATTAACTCCACAACATCAACAATGGAATCAACAACAAGCTATTTATCAACAACAATTTAATCAACAACATACTCCACAACTTGGTGCAATTCCCCCACCACAAATGGTTCAAACACCGCCAAGTCTTCAAGTTCAACCCTACACAAACGATTTCAATCAACATCCATCAAGGAACACTATGAAGGAACCCACTTGGTTTGCAAAGATGTGTGAAGCTTTAAGCAGCCAACAATCAATTCATGAAGCTGGATCACTTGATAGACCTCCAATGCTCACTCCAGGAAACTACGATCAATGGCTGATAAGGTTCTTTAGGTTTTGTGATCTGAAGAAGCCACATGGAAAGTTCTTAAAGAAGGTTATCTTGGAAGGTCCATTTGAGATGCCTACCGTCATTGTACCCGGAGATCCAACTGCTGTTCCACCAAGAGATGAACAAACCAACATTGCTACTGTTGCAGATCTAAATCCAACAGAACTTCTACACTATGAAGTTGATGAGCTTGCAATGCAATATATCCTTTTAGGATTGCCTAACCCAATTCTTCGAAGTGTTGATGCTCAAAAGACTGCAAAGGAAATGTGGGAACATATTCATCTTCTTATGGAAGGATCTGTACTCAATCAGGAGGATTTGGAATCCAAAATTTACTTGGCTTATGAACACTTCATGATTGAACCTGGAGAGACACTAGAGTCTTATCATCATCGTTTTTCAGACATCATCAATGATTTGGATAAACACAACATCATCATGCCAAGAATTGCAGTGAATACTAAGTTCCTGAGTAGTCTTGGTCCTGAATGGGAGAAGTATGTCATTTTTCTCCATCAAGCGAAGAATATGCATCATTCTACATATGGATTGTTGTACGATTACTTGAAGCCTCATGAGAAGGAAGTTGATCGGGAAAGGATTCTCCGTGCTCAAATTGCTCCACCTACACATCCGGACAATCAACAACTTGCCTTATATGCTCAACAAACTTATCCTTCTCAACAAGCAACTCAACCAACTGCCTCAGCTACATCAAACGATCAATCACAACAACCTCAACAAAATCAATTGGTTCCTTACAACAACAACAATGATCAAGCACTTCATAGTCAGACTAATGAGGAATCCGATCTGTTCGAAGCATTGCAACAAGGGTTTGTTATGATTGCTAATGCTTTTAGCCGTTATACAAACAAATCTAACAATCGTATTCGTTCCTCATCCAATACACGAAATCAAGCTGTTGTGAACAATGGACGAGTTGAAGTTCAGAGTCGTGGTTATGGTCGTCAAATGGGAGGTGGTCAAGGGTTTAATGCTATGGGTAGGAATAATAACAGAGCTCAAGTGGTAGAACAGGGAAATGCTTAGAATGGGTTGAATGGTCTTCGATGCTACAACTGCAATGAGAAAGGACACCTGGCTAATGCATGCCCAAATCCAAGGACTAGGGGCAGTGCTTATTTCAAAGAGGCTCTTCTGTTAGCTCTTAAGGATGAAGCTGGTGGATCTCTCACAAACAAAGCACAGAGCTTTATGGCAGATGCAGACTCAGATGATGATATGGAGGACTTGCAGGCCAATGCAGCTGTTATGTTGATGGCTAATATGCATGAGCTGCACATGAGTGATACAGGCCCAGTGTATGACACTGATGGCTTGTCTCAGGTACTCGAACAAACCATCATCATATCTGAACTAATATCTCCGCCAATATCTGAATCCGGCACGGATCAGACTGTTCAAAATGAGTCTTCTACATCTCTTTCTGATGATTTTCAAGTTAACCCTGTAGTTACATTTGACGATCAAGATGACCTTATGGTTTCCTTTGATAATCAAATTGACTCCGTGGTCGTACTTGAGGATCTAAGGAATGATCATGTTGAGACTCACGTTGAACAAGATGATCTGTTGCCTCATCCGGATTTTGCTCGGTTAATTCAAGACCATAAAATCAAAATGGAGGAATGTTATGCATTAAACAAGGACTTAAAAAGCAAAAATGCACTGTTAACCAAGGATTTTGAATGCTTACAAATGCAACTCAACTTTTACAAAACTCAAGAAAACTGTGAAAAAGGTTTTGAAGCCGCTTTTGCTAAATCTCATCAAAACGAAAAATATTTAGAGAGACAGATGCGTGATCTAGCCGCCTCGAAGAATGCTTTGTTGTCTGAAATAGAACAACTGAAACATGAACATAAAAAGCAAATTAACGCTCTCACCTTGGAAAATCAAAAAGCTAAGGCTGAGTTGTTAAATTGTCAAAAACAGTTCTCCGCATACAAAAAGCATTCAACGAATCGGGTAGATGACCTTCTTGAAGAAATTATCGGCTTGCAAAACAAACTTAAAGAGTTTAAAACTGTTGTTTACAAACATGGTGAATCAGTAACAGCTATTGAAAAGTTTACCTTAAAACCCAATCCAAATGGATATGGAAAAAATCTAGCTGATTACAAACCAAAGCTTTCACTAAAAACATTCAAACCAACTCCTGAAGTTTCCAGTGCAGAATACAAAATTGATAATACTGTCATGAGTGTTGTTGAATACCATCGTCAAGAGGAATTAGATGCAGAAGACGAGAGTCGATCAAAATTAAAAACCGTTGTTTACAACAAACCTTTTAATTATAAAAAAGCGGTCACTTTCGTCACACCAACGGATTCTTCTAACACACCAAGGATTATCATCAAAACACCTGAGTCTTCTAATGTTAATCCCAAAACAGATTTTGCACAAACTTATGGTCCTTTACCTTCCATTAGTGAAGTAAACTCCAAACCTGAAGATCGAAAAATACTTTGATATTTTGACATTTTCATGGCTGACCTCAAAATTTTACAACATGAGATAGAATATCGTTCTGAAATCAAAGTTGAACATTTTCACTCGCCTTTGGCGCGAGAACAAAGAGACATCTTTCAGAAAAATCTTTTACCTAATGTTAAAAACTTGAAAAGTTGTGCAATTGCCTGGGAAAAGGATTTTCATAAGGAACTTGGGGTGATGAAAAACGTTTTCGAGAAAACAGAAACATCTATTTCTAACACTAAACGCAAAAAGAAAATGTTGAGAAAAGATGTTGATCGACTCTTGGAAGATGTTATCTGTGCTGATATCCATAATGTTGTGTTACTTCATGCTTTACCGTTTGCATCTGATTTCATCTGTGCTGATAATGTTGAAAATGTTGTTACTGTTGAGAACACCGATAATGTGCTTCAGATCGAGTCTTTAAAAGCTGAAAATAAACGATTACTCAATGAAATTTACAATGCAAAACGTCGTCTTCATTGGTGTGAAAAAGATATTCACAATCATCAACTTAGTTTTCAAAAGAAAATCGCTCAGTTGAGTGCAAAATCTTCTGATCCTAAAATTGAGCAACTGGATGATCAAAACGTGTCTTTGAAAAGTCAAATCTCAGAATATGAACAAGAACTTTTAAAAGTTAAACAGGAATATGGTGTCATATTTGATTTACTCAAAAAGACTCGACTTGAAGCATCAAACGAACTTGATCACTATCTTGCTCACACTAGAGATGTCATGAATTTTGCTGGTAATATTCGTTCTGAAAATCAAGATTTGATTCACACTATCTCTAAGTTAAGAGAAATGTTAGGAAAGTATGAACAACTTCCGCCTACTGTGATTAAGAGATTAGCACCAGTCAAACTTAGTAATCGTGAACCTAGAATTCCCACTGCCAAATCACAAGTTGCTAATGTGTTTCCCTCTACTGAAACAGGAATAGTTGCATCTTTTCCAAACGTCCGCACTTCACAGCCTAGGAGCACTCAATCGACGAATAAGAAGTTGCGACCTAAGAAAAGATCAATAAGGAATGCTAAAGTAGAAGAACACCCTAGGACTATGAATAAGACTCATGTTGCTTCCACTATAGATATTGCGTCTGGCAAATGTAATAGAAATAGTGATGTAACGAATGCTAAACCGTTAAGCACTTTTGATATTCAGTCTGATGCACCTTGTGTTATTTGTCGGAAGAGTATGAATTCTGATTGTCATGACAAATGTGTTGCTAAAGCTATAATCTCTCGATTACGGAATCCTAAGAATCGGAATATCTCTAGGCCAACTAATCATTCTAAGTCTGTGCTTGGTAGACCGCCTTCTTTAGATTCTAAGGCAATCTTTGCTGTCACTGTAGCTCCAGTTTCACCTCCTAAGAATGTAGTACCACCTAGTGCATTCACTAAGACTAAAGCAAAGAGTAGTTATAGATGGCAGAAATGGATATACAACACACTAGGATTTAAATGGATGCCTAAAATTATCAATGTGTGTATGTCTAATATACCTGCTTCGGAACCCTCTAACATTTCGGGTTCCACATCTACTTCTATTCCATCTGTGTCGTCTGTGTGTAATGCAGGTGATACAGATCATTCTCTGGATTGTTGATAGCGGATGTTCCCGACACTTGACAGGCAACCTTAAACTGTTATCAAACTTTATTGCAAAGTTCATTGGCACTGTCAGATTCGGGAACGATCACTTCGCAGATATCATGGGCTACGGAGATTATGTCAATGGGAACATCGAAATCAGCAGGGTTTACTATGTGGAAGGCCTCGGTCACAACCTGTTTTCAGTAGGTCAATTTTGTGATGGAGATTTGGAGGTTGCTTTCAGGGAGAAAAATTGTTTCATTCGTGATCTACAAGGAAATGACCTTATGTCTGGCTCGCGTAATTCTAGTCTCTACACTATCTCTATGCAAGACATGGTTGCTTCATCTCCCATATGCTTACTTTCAAAGGCAACATCTACAAAATCCTGGCTATGGCACCGTCTTCTCTCACATCTAAACTTTCAAACCATCACCAACCTTGCTCGACACAAACTAGTTGAAGGACTCCCACGATTCCGGTATTCAAAAGATCACCTTTGCTCAGCCTGTGAACAAGGGAAAAGCACTCGTGCTCATTTTCCTTCAAAGGTGGAAAACAGCTCTCAGCATGTGCTACATCTTCTTCACATGGATTTGTGTGGCCCGATGCGCGTGCAAACGATCAATGGCAAACGCTACATCTTAGTAATTGTTGATGACTACTCACGATGGACTTGGGTCTACTTTCTTCGTAGCAAAGACCAAGCTCCACAAATGATCATCACCTTTCTCACAAAAATACAGGTTCAGCTCCGCAACACCGTCAGGCTAATTCGGACAGACAAAGGAACTGAATTTGTTAACCAAACCCTTCGTGAATTTTATGAGAAAGTGGGAATTCAGCATCAAACATCTATTGCACGTACACCTGAACAAAACGGAGTTGTTGAAAGACGAAACCGAATGTTAGTGGAAGCTGCAAGAACAATGTTAATCAATGCTAAACTTCCACATTACCTATGGGCAGAAGCTGTATCTACTGTATGCTATACTCAAAACCGTTCTATGATCACAAAACGCCACAACAAAACACCTTTCGAGCTTGTCCACAACCATAAACCGAATCTCAAACACTTTCATGTATTTGGATCCCTTTGCTATCCGAATAATGATCATGATGATTTTGGAAAGCTCAAAGCCAAAGCCGACATTGGAGTCTTTATTGGATATTGTGAGAATTCTAAAGGTTACCGGATCTGGAATCGTCGTACAAAACAGGTGATGGAAACGATTCATGCTCATTTTGATGAACTCACGGAAATGGCTTCTGAGTATAACAGCTTAGAACCCGGTCACAACCGTTTAAACTTCCCTCAACCCCCATCATCAGCTGAAGAAAGCCCTCAGCTAACTCGTCAACAAATGGAAAGGTTATTTGCTCCTCTGTTCTGTGACGATATTGATGAACGTGCTCCATGTGTATCTGCTGTTTCCGCTGCACAACCTGATAATATTCCTATACCTGATACACCTGCTACAACAACTACTGTTGAAGATGCACCTACACCAGTTGACTCCAACACAACAGTTGAACACACCGCTTCCACCAATGATGAACCAGCTGATGATATTCTGAATGAAGTACCCCCACCTGCAGATTTTGATCCAAATGCGTTCTTCAACCTGTTTGCCAACGAGACTGCTGCACCAGATGTCGCAGAATCTTCAACAAACCATTTGAATCCTCAGAATCTGCACAATGTATACCAACATCAACCCTCTACACATAGATGGACAAAAGACCATCCTCTGGCTAACATTATTGGCAACCCGAACCAACCAGTCGTTACGAGACAACGTCTTCACACAGATGGTGAACATTGCATTTATGCACTCACTGTCTGCCAATCTGAGCCTAAAAACATTAAAGATGCAATGACAAAAGACAACTGGATTGAATCCATGCAGGAAGAACTCAACCAATTCAAACGTCTTGAAGTATGGGAACTGGTTGAAAGACCAACAGGGGTCTACGTCATTGGTCTAAAATGGATTTAGAAAAACAAATTGGATGTTGAAGGGAACGTCATCCGAAACAAGTCACGTCTAGTTGCTAAGGGTTATCGTCAGGAAGAGGGAATAGACTTTTGTCACACCCCCAAATTACCTGTTTTGCGGCGGAATGGAATTCCTGGGGATTGACTGTCATAGCATCACAATCACAGTTATATTGAACGACCTAAAGTGTCGTTTGGAAAACGCATCGTTTGATTTAATAAAACAATCAGAGTTTACAAAGTAGGTCCCAAAAGGTTTACAAAGTTTGCGGAAATACAATTATGTTACAAATCCAAACGATGTTTTTGAAATAAAGTACCATAATGTACCATAATGTAAGTCGAAGCCGCGACTCAAAATGTAGGTCCCTAAACCATGCCATGAAGTGAATGCCTTAGATACCTGAGATAAGAACATGCTAAAAAATGTCAACACAAAGGTTGAGTGAGTTCATAGAGTTTGTTTTGAATTGTAAAGCCTTTAAAAATCATTTATGCAGCAAAGGCATCGTAAATCCACTCAGTTCCAAGTTCCGCCCATACAAAACTTGCAACCTGTGTATTCACAACCCATTGCCAAAATGTGATAAAGATTATGATTTCAATGAATTCACAATAGTACCTAACTCGACGTAGAACGATAGCACTTAATCAATAAAACTAGACCTAATGTATCAGTAGTCAACTGATTTAGAACGTTATACGACGTAGAACCATAGCACATAATCAATAGCACCTAACTCAATGTATCAGTAGTCAACTGATTTAGAACGTTATACGACGTAGAACCGTAGCACGCAAACAAGAACAATTGATATAGTATAACCTTTGATTTAGAAACAATGGTAATCATAGTAGCATTTAGCCTTAAAAATCTAAAGTACTTATGAAAAATAGTTAAGCATGTATCTCCCCCAAAACAGTACAAAACAATTGAAAGTGGGGCTATGAAAACTCACTTGGTAAACTGGAATGATGGCAAAAGTGAGTATACTGAGGTATAATGTGATGCTTTAACCTGGACCTATTACGAATGATATGATATGTAATGAGTTGCAATGTAATGTTATGCATGCATTTCGTATGTTATTTATACCATTTGCGAGTTTTGAAAATATTACTTATCGTCGAAAAATACTCTTTTGACATCTTGACCACTCAAAAATGACTTTACAAGTATTTACGTCAAAATGTCATCCTACAATGGTTTTATAATGATTTATGGTGAAATTATCACTTTTCGTCGCAAAACAATGTCGTCGGAAATATCATGAAATTAACAAAAATGGCTTTGGAAAACTAGTCGTAAAATGGTGTACGTCGATCGTTAGAGAACGAACTCGACGGTTTTGGAAAGTTTGTATCGATATCTAGAAGTTTCAGTTCAGGAGTTTTCGTCCAAAAGGTCTCGAACATAAAGATAATAAGGGTTAAAGATAGTGATTTTGGCTAATTGTTGTGCAGAAAATGAGTTTCGGCCAAGTTTGAACATCAGTAATTAATTTACTACAACTCCGCTATACAAACGGCTTGTCGTTTTGAAAAATATGGCCGGTGAACTTGATTTTACTAGAAGATAATTCGTTCCAAAAAGTTTCACAACCTTGTTAAAAACAGCCGCAAACATGGGCGTTACAGCTAATGTAACACTTGTAACGTAAAAATAATATAGTTTTTCAGAAAATAATAGTTACGGAAATTTTATGAAAACGTGCATATCTTTGTCGTTTTAAATCCGTTTTCTACGTATAATATGTCCTTAGCTTCGTATCGAAGTAAACTAATATATTTTTGACTAGACGAAATAATTTGTGAAGCTTAAGGCTCGTTTTTGACTCGGACAAAGTAAAAACAGCAAGCTGAATTTTCTGAAAAATATACGTTTCGTCGTCAAACTTTAAAAATCTATAACTTCTTCGTTATAACCCCGTTTTTATCCGTTCAAGCGGCCACGGATTCTTAATTGTTCAAATTTACGTGGATGACATCATTTTTGGGTCGACACATAAAAAGTTTTCAACCGCTTTTGCAAAACTAATGAAGAAAAATTTTGAAATGTCCATGATGGGTGAACTTACGTTCTTTCTAGGATTGCAAGTTCATCAATCACCCCGTGGTATTTTCTTGAGTCAGTCCAAATATGCCCTTGAATTGTTAAACAAATTTGGAATGACAACCTGTGACACTTATGCCACACCAATGGCTCATGCCAAGAAGTTAGATGCTAATTAACATGGGAAATTAGTTGACCCCACCAAATACCGAAGTATTATTGGGTCTCTCATGTATCTAACAGCTAGCAGACCTGATATTGTCTTTGCCGTTTATCTATGCTCCCGTTATCAGTCGCGACCAACTGAAACCCACCTCTCTGAGGCTAAAAGAATCCTCCGATACATCAAGGGAACCATTAACTTGGGGATCTGGTATCCGAAGGATTCTGGTTTTCAACTAATCGCTTTTTCAGACGCTGATCACGCAGGATGCTTAGACTCAAGGAAAAGTACTTCAGGAGCTCTACAATTTCTCGGTGATAAACTGGTGTCTTGGCAATCAAAGAAGCAGGATTGTACGTCGTTGTCTTCAACCGAAGCAAAATATGTAGCCATGTCCGCGTGTTGTGCTCAAGTCATCTGGATGAGAACACAACTCAAAGACTATGGTTACGTATTTGACAAAATCCCGATGTACTGCGACAATCGGAGTGCCATCTCGATCTCGTGCAACTCAGTTCAGCACTCGAAATCAAAGCACATCGATCTACGCTATCATTTCATCAAGGACCACGTGGAACAGGGTACCGTTGAATTATACTTTGTGGGTACAGAATACCAATTGGCAGATCTGCTCACCAAAGCCTTGCCTCCCGCTAGGTTTAATGAGTTGGTCCACCGGATTGGTATGAGGTGTTTGACTCAAGAGGAATTGGATGACCTCTTAAAACAGTCTTAAAAACCTGTCAAACACCAAAACATCTTTTGTAAATAATTTTTTCAAAAACAAAATACAAAAATATAAAATCCGATAAAACAACAAAAATATTCTCCTAATCTATCTTTCTTTCAACATGGCAAGTACATTTCTTCCGTCAACACTTTAATCTCTCAAAATTCAGTATTTTTCCGATCAAGTGTTGAGGGGGAGAAATTTTCACTTAACTGTTTCAAAACATCAGTGTACTTGCATGTTTTCATATCTCGGTTGTTTCATTTTACAATGGTGGTGAATATTCTGGTTTAATGACACTCCTCGGACTAAAATTATAACCTTTCATTATTTCTTAAGTCGAGGGGGAGTGTCGTCATGCTTCTTTCCTAAAATCTCCGTTTGGTAACCAAAAAGGAAGTTAAATGGCTTTGCGTGAAAAAGGAAAAGGTGGAGGGACCAAAACTGTCAAAAGGTTAAACTCCCATTTAATAAAACACCCTCCTACCTACTTTCACTTCTCATTTATTACAAAGAAACCTAAAACCATCCTACGCATAAAATTCACTCAAGAAATCCGTGTTTCAGATCATCATTTTGTAAGTGGATTAATGTTTTTAACATGTTTTTGAACATTGGTTTTGATTTTCAAATGAATCCAACGGTCAAATCTACTGATATGGGTGATTTTGTATTCTTCGCTTACGCGTAAGAACACATGATCAAAGTTGTGTGTTTATAAGTAAAAGGATAGTGCTAAAATGTTATTATTACATCAATGAATACATTTTCATCGTTTAAACACACCCAAAAACACGAATTGATTGATTTTCAAAAATTAGGGTTTATGCGTTAAATTGGGTGTTTTCAAATAAGAACGTTTTTGGTGATAAAGATTGTTGTATGAGGTTGCTTTCAAGTTGAATTGAGCATATATAAACCCAGAAATCACCCAGAAACACTATGGAATCATTAATTGAAAATTAGGGTTCTAGTTCATACGAATTGGGTATTTATGATTCATGGCTTATTTGATGTTAAAACTTGGATAAACATACTCTACACACTTCTTAGTCCTCCCAGAAACACTTTAGTGCAAATCCTATGGCTAAAATTTTTATGCGTAAACTTTGAACTATTAGGGTTTAGACTACGCGTAAGATTTTCTACGCATAACTGTTAAACTGTCCAATTGTGTTATGATCTGTTATAAATTGAATGTTATGTGTTAAACATTGATGATATGATGCTTTGTTTCAGGCTTGCTGCACTTAATATTCAGAATCAAGGTTGTTGTTACTCTACGCATAAGGATCACCTTACGCGTAGCTTGTTATGCATAAGATTAGTCTTACGCGTAGCTTCTACGCATAAGGTTCAACATATGGGACTACGCGTATCCTGTGAAGGATATGCGTAAACAGTGACCTCTACGCATAAGGTCAACTCTTACGAGTAGCCTTACGCGTAAGGTTAATATATGCCTACGCATAAGGTCCCCTTTTCCTACGCGTAACACTTCTTACGCATAAGTTAGGATCCTACGCGTAAGTTTACGCCTACGCATATATCATTCCTGTCTACGCATAACTTTACCAATCCTACGCATAAGCCGCGATCATACCTTCGTTATGAATTGTTACGTGTACAAACTTGTAAATAAACTAATTATATCATCACGAATCCAAAATTGTCACTAATAAACTGAAATCGTTTGATATGTTGTGAACAATAAGTGATAAAATAAACTTTAAAACTTAAAGTTAACTAACTCACGAAACATTTCACGACGTCATTGGACTATTGAACATACAAGTGACTTAGGACTCGTAACAATCATTGACACTGTACATTCAATAACTAGACAATAAGTCCTTCTGTTGACTAACATTATGTCTTTCGATATGTTGGTTCTTTTGGCTAATGTTATTTCAGATCACGACATGGCTGAACAAATGAATATGGATGCACCTGAAGTTCTCTCCATTGCTGATATCTATCCTTATGGCTATCCAATGAAGATAGGAAAGAATAATCTTCGTGTTGACTTTGACACCCTCACTTGCTCAGAATCTTCGTGTCTAATTGCTATTGATATTCTGAGGACTCATCCATATCAGAATATGCTCACTCACTCTGCAACTGTTCCTGAGATCTATATCCAACAGTTCTGGAACACTATGGAAAGGGTCAAAGGACGGACTGCTGTGACGGTGACTCTGAACCACAAACAAGTCACCATTACACCTGCAGACTTAAGGGCTGCTCTCCTAATTCCTGAAGTCGATCCAACCAAACTACATGCCACACCTGCTGAAGAGCTCACTCTCCAATTCTTAATCGATATCGGTTATGACGAGGCTACAGGAGTAATCACCAAGCATTCTCACGTAGAGCTTAAGAGTATTCCTCAACCCTGGAGAACTCTCTGCATGATCATCACCAAGTCTGTTTCTGGTCGTGACAGTGGCTATGAGCATCCTAAGCTCATGGAGCTGCAAATATTTTGGGCACTGGTCAACTTGAAACACATCGCTATCGAAGCTCTGATTTGGGATGACATGATGTCATTTCTCAACAAACTTGGCTCAAAGATTCCCTACATCAGATATACTAAACTGTTGATCCAGAGAGCACTTGGACTTCATCCCGATATTCCCAAGAGGCTAAATGACCCCGACAATCACGATATGTTGACGGAACCTATTCTATCAGTCAGAATCAAGGAAACGTCTACAAAGAAACAAGGTGCTGTGTTGCCAGATTTCCTTTTAACTGAAGATGTCAGAAAGCTCAAAACGTACAAAAGGTATCTGGAAGCAGTTAGACAAGGCAAAGTTGGTCATCTCGACGAAAAATCTTCGGGTACACCAGTAAGAAGAACCAGAAGAGGAAGTACAGGAAGCGCAACAAGTACTGTGAGTCAAAGGAAGTTTCCTAAAAGGAATCCTCCTTCTAAAAGGATTGTTCCCGTAAAGGAAGCCGAACCTATTCCCACAATTGAACCGCAAAGAAAGCTTAAGGACGAGAGCTCTGAAGGTACTGATACAGATGAAGAGGTTCATTACTCTGCAACTGCAACCGATGCACATGCCTCAGTAGCAAAACCCCCAAGGCCTCAAACTGATAAAGGAAAAGGGAAGACTCCTGCACTTGTGCCATACAATGAGAGCTCTGAAGAAGAAGAAGAGCAACTGGATCAATCATACAGGAAGAAGTTTCACATCGTCAGACATCTTCAAAAGGCTGAAGAATTTGCTAAAGATCAAATGGGTGGCCCCGGAGGATCAAGTGGTGCTGCCCACTCCTCTCCAGATCCTGATGCGGTTAATCGACCCGATAAGGGATCTGGTGCCACCACTCTTGTGCAACAACAAAAGCCTGTTGAGGACACTATTGTGTATGATTTTGAGGAACCGGAAACCAAGAAGTCTGAGACAGAAAAGTCTAGAGATGACGATGATGATTATACAAAGTTTCTTCTAGACAGTCCAACACACTCAAAGGAGAAAACCTCATAAACTCCTAAGGACCTCATGTCTCCTCATGTCTCCTCATCATCAGACTCTTCATCTCATTCATCACCACCACCATCAAAGAAGTCAACCAGATCATCATCCAAATCCGTGAAGAAACCACCTAAATCTTGGATTTCTCAGACTCATGAAAAGATTGTGAAAGCTGTTCAACAAGTCAGAAAGAACGACATGCTTTACAGAAAACTGAATTGGTTTGCTGACCAAATTCAATACTTAAATGATGAGAAAGACAAGATGCAGAATGAAAGGGAATTTGTTCAGAAGTTCATGAAGAGTCATCGTAAAGAGGAACTGAACGAAATGATCAAAGGTTACACTAACAAGTACCTTCAGGATATCGTTCCTAAAGTCCAAAAGGAACTGGAGAAGACAGCAAGAGATCATACCCACAAGTTTCTTCTCGACACTGTCCCCGATGTGACTAGAGAAGTATTTTCCAGACAACTCACCCCTAACATCGTCGCATTGGTTAAACATACAATGGCCAAAGAAGCTGATCTCTCTGAATCTGAGTTAATCGCTAAACTAGTGATGCAAATGTCAAAGCGATCTGGAACGTTTACTTCAGATGAAGCTAAATTTTTCGAAAGTCTACTTGATTTTCAACTCAGATCATCATGCAAGGAGTCAGCCGATCAACCCAAACGACCAAGAGATGACGATGATAAGGACAAGGATTCTGCACCTAAACGTCGGAAGCAGTCTGGTAAATCTACTTCGATGCCACCTCCTCCACCACGGACTTCTTCTCAACAACAGTCTCCTCCACCTCGGTCTTCTACTGATAAACCTCGGGACGATTCCGAGTTACCACCCCTGACTCAACAAACAGGTGATTACTTTGAGTATACGGGTGGTGACGATGAAGAGGTCCTCGAGCCCCTACAACAACCCACCTCACCCAAACAAGTGCAGAAACCAGAATCATCATCAAAGTCTTCGAAAAAGAAGAAGAAGACGCTTCATACTGACGTCATATCATGGCTAGATGACGATAAAACTGAAGAATTTGAATGGTTTGCTACACTTGTTAACAACACTCCCTACCCTGAAGAAGGTCAAGAATTGGTAGACGGTAGTACGTTGGAGCATGCAAAGATTTTGCAAGAAAGATTCCGTGTGAAGAAGATGACGAAATCTGAATTGAAGCGCATCAAGAATGAAGCATTCCTACTTTTGAAAGACAGCTCGGAAAGTGCAATCGAGGTTGAATATCACCTTGAAAACATTGCTCGCGCCATGTCTAATAACATGGATTGGCTCAACCCAGAAGCAAACATCGACTTTACAAAACGGGACAATCCTCCATATTACACCAACTGGTCTCGACCTCTACCTACCATTAGCCAACCTGATCAGCCTAGGATTCCTTTCAGACATTTCTTCAACAAAGACTTAGATTTTCTTTAACACGGTGGCGATGGTTCAAGGAAATACGCTACATCACTAACACTTCCATTCCTGCTGCCATATACTCTAATTGTATAGCCATCGAGGAACGTGCTACACACATGTTCTCCGACAAAGTGGTAGCGTATAACCAAGATGCAATGTATGGGATTCACCATTGGCCGGAACGCCGAAGAATCTACTACAGAAGCTGCTTGGTCCAGAAGTCTCAACATGCAGTGTTCAGTACTAAAAGTATCGTGGCCATCCAACATGTTGGTCTATCATCTAAATGGGACAACACTTTTCTCAAGAAGATTGTGGTCAAAAGACAAGACGAAAGGGACTATGCATTCTCTGAAGCTGACTTTGAGAATTTGAACATCAACGATATTGAAGACATGTACCTTGCCAAAGTTCAAGGTCGCATGAGACAATTTCCAACTGAAGTACAACGTGAATTCATCAAGTCACTGCTCATCTTCATCAGACGCATAGTCATCAAAGAACGTGTTGAAGATCTTCAGCTTGCCGTTGAATCTTATCAGAAACGTGTAAACTTCACTCCACCACAGCTTGATCTTCCCGACATCAACCAGCTTACATAACTTACGCTCATCAGCAAACCTTTCAGAGTCGTTTACCGCAGTGAACTTCAACGAAATTGCTTAATGGCGTGTGACGATCTTCACAAATTTGGGGATCACACTTTGAAGCTGGTCAGGGATGGATTGGCTTATCGGTTGAAGGATATACATGAAAAGATTGGGAACCCAAAGCGATGGAACTCTAAGGACAGAAGGGATGTGAGAAGGATCATCAGAATGATTGATGAAAGGTTGTTCAGAAGGGATCAGTTCAGACGATTGGAGAGCTTTGTTGGTGGTCGACCCAAGATGAACATTACCAGCTTTCAACGCCCTGTTTGCACTCCTGGAAAAATCATTGGACTTCCTGGTACCCCTTGAATTGTTTCCTTCATATAATTTTGGATGTGTGATTTTATATGTCAATGGCTTGTGCACACATAACAGTGTACAACCCGTAATTGTCAAGAAAGGACCCTGTGGTACGCTTCAGTGCCACAATCCTTATAAAAGGAGCGAAAGCTTCTTACTTTTGAGTAAAACCTATCAAACCTTTCATTTTTCAAGGTTTTGCTCAAAAGAACAAGTACTTCCCCTTATGATTTTTCAAAACCTCAACCGTTTATATCACTAGTTGAGGGAGAGTATTTGAATTAAAACTTTGTTCACAAATTGTTCACAGTGGTCGTCTTCCCGCAACACTCGAAATGGTCATATTTAATCTCAAACGTTCAAAAATAACATTTTTATATGCCATTTTTGAGGGGGAGAAAATTGTTTGATAAGAAATATGTTCTGAAAATTGCAAATGAATCTGTGTACCTCAGACTTAACCAACGAATTGACGGTACTAAACTGTTTGTAACTCGAAAAGACTTGTCCTGGACGGGTAATAATTTCAAGCTAGTTCGGTAGTAATGTAAACGTGTCTCGCAAAGGACTTGTCCAAGTAGAAAGTACCATTCGAGAAACTTTTGATAGACATGAACTCTGACGGGTTTGACAACCTTTCGAGGTTTGTCTACACCTTCAAGGTAGTTATTAGAGCTAGTTGTCACCTAAAAGCTGACAATGCCACTCTTTAACTATGCAACATAACCGTGTCTCGCGGGGGATTGTCTATCTTGAGTGGATCAATTCAAAAAGTGCGCGCTCTTTCCTCACTGTGCATTTAACCATTAAAACTATTAAGCACATGTGGAGGGGGAGTATTTATGCAAAACCTTATCTCTCACAGTGGTTCAAACATGTTTTTCATTTACAAACCCTTTGAGAGATAGTTTCACATACAAGGGTTTTAATGGCAAACATAGGCTAGTCATGGAGTTATAAGGTGACTAAGGTTAGGAATAACCGTCCTATGATCCGCCAGAGCCGGAGGGATCTACCCAAGGACACTACCATTAGTTAGTGTTAGAAGTCCTTAGGAATGATTGTAAAAAGGAGAAAATGAGAATCGGAGAAAGAAGGAGTTGAAGAATCAAAAAGAAATGTAAAGTAAAGGGTGAAAAGAAACAGCCCTCCAGATTATTCAAGTTAGGGCAGACAACGGGTTCAATTCATATGCTACTGGTTGTCACTTAGTGACACCGGTATTGAAGATTAAAAGTCGTCATGGACCCAGTGACGCATGCACTAAACCTTCTTAGCCACTCAAGTTTTTTCTCAATAGAAGCTTGTTTCATTCTCACAGGGAACCCTACGTAAACTATTGGCTTTCTCTTAGAGATCGCTGGTATTGAAGAAGGAGACCCTCTCCCTAGTCTCCGCTCAGGAAAACCAAAACGCACTATTGAGTCTAGAGCCACGAGATCCATCAAAAGATCTCTTAGGAACACTTGACATTTAATCACTTGATGATCAATAATAAGATCATCAGTGGTTTATATCGAGTCCTTCACAGATCTTAGCAATCTGTCGAGAACATTTATGAGAGGTTCACATCTGTGATCCTCAGTGATTGAATGGAAACTCCTACCAGGGTCAACATCAAACAGCCCTGACAGCAGGTCACTTCGGTAACTTCCCGTGGATTACGCGGAGTGTGTCTCAAACGGTCTACAGTCATGAGGTGATGCTTCGGTGTACCTCAGCGACTCATCTGAACTGTAGATGTGCTTCGGTACATCGCGTTATCTCACTTGTGGGACTCCAGTTCAGGAACGGCCTTTGTAAGAATTAGAGTTGTGTTTTCACACTATGCTGTTAACACTCTCGAAGTTCAAACTTGTAAGTGCCGGAAACCGCTTATTACTAACCGTTTGAAATGTTTTCTTCTTATGGAAGCTCCGGAGCGGGATGATCGTGCTGATTCTTCTCATGCTCACGCCAACATCATCACTAATGGAAGTTCTATTCAGATGCAACACAACAGTCAGAATGATTCTTCGTCAAACCAAAGAATCTACAAAGTCAAAGACTTAAAGAACTTCATCAGTATTGATTTCCAACGTCAAAGAGCATGTGAGCATGTTGAAGAATGACGTGGAGACACTGGAGCAGCGAAGCAGACCTGAGGCAGACTAATGCAGACAACAACATACTATCACTTTCACCACATAGAACAATGATCAAACAACAAAGTTAAAGATGACGTCGAAGCATAACTGTTCAAAGATAACTATCTCCCTACACTGGGGAGATTGTTCGAATCAAGATATTTCTTCTCACAAGAAAGAAGAATGTCAGAAGACGTCAGAGCTACTATTACATCAACGCCTACACCGTTTACATTCATATATACTTGAGGGGGAGATTGTTGGAATCACTCCTAAACAGTATTTCAAGTATTTATATTTCATATGTAATAGGTAGCTTTATATGGCCTTTATGTTTGTTATATGGCCTAGCTTATGTAGAAGGCCCATAAGCTTAGGCCCAAGCCCACATAAGAAAGGATGGGAACTAGGAGTGTTGCCCTAGGTTCCCTCCTATAAATAATCTTGTAAACCCTCACTTGAGGGTTGGTTGTTCAAGTTTTTCTCTTATTCATACTCTTTGTCTAAACCGTATTATTATTTACGTGTATGTGTGTGTGTAACTTGTTCATCCACCTTCATCTCTTTCTCTATAACTTGTGTTTGTAAAACTAGTGACCTAACATCGATTATGTATTGATGGTACGCAATCTCTACCTTAGTGGGGTAAAGATTGAAGTAAGCACTATTTTCCACATCCACGTTGTTGTTTATCATGCCATTTTCCGAATTACTGCTAATCATAGAGCCAACTATAGCAGCGCTGACTACTTTCTCAACAGCTTCCCTAATTGTACTATCGAATATTTTCTGCAAATCCTGAAGGTCGGTGTTTCTACTCACATAGCGGCTTCGACGGTTGTGTTGGTTATTGGGTTGGGTTTTGAGTGACATTGAATTTTTTTGTGTTGGGTTATCAAGTGGTGGTTGGTTATCACCTTCCATGATGAAAAGTGATGGGATTACGAACAAAGGTCACGAAGAAGGGGGATAGACTAAGAGAAAGCTAAAAATGAGAAAAAAAGTTTACTTGATAGGAATCAAGCAAAGAACCTAAACGAGGTGGACTACTAACTAGCTATTCTATTCCCCAGCAACGGCGCCAAAAACTTGATAACGCTACACGTGTCGTTCGGGGTCAAGGAAACTTCCTTTTCTTCGAGCAAGTTTTATAACACCCTAGGCAGTGAACCTAATCGTTGTAGTGTAGTAATTAGGGTAAGCCACGGGTATTGATATCGTTCTCTAGGGGAATAGGAATGCTAGTAAGAAGTTACTACGCTAAGGTTAAGGTTGAGGAAGATTATTTTTGTATTTTTATATTTTATGAAATGGAAAGGTACGAATCTCGGGTATTGGATTTGGGGGGTTTTGGTATTTCTACCGATTACTCTACTATTATCTAATTATCTAAACTAAGGTTGTGGGAGTCTATGTCTAATTAATGTGTGCTCGTATGATAGTTTAAAGATGTGTTTACTTAGGTTGTACTACTCCTTAATTATCTCCTATTGATGGTTGAGTTGTCACGTCCTTATTCTTAGTTGCGTTGTGTGTCTAAAGTTGTAGGGTATGCGTTTCTCCCTAACTCTTTGAACTTACCAAAGGGTCTCGTCTACAAAACCCACTAGGGATGATAAACTCTTACTCTAAGGCACTCTTTGGATAATTTAGCCTACAACTACTCAGGTAATCATATTCTAAGGTTCACAAAGATGAATCAAGCATTAAGTACACAACGAATGATCTATCGCATTACTAGATCATTGATCAACTAAGATAAGAAACAACCAATCAATATTCAATAATTAAGTTTCATACTTCCTAAGCAAACACACAAATAAATTAGCCGGACATGGAGAACATGCAAGCATACACACAAATAATCAAAGACATAATTGAATTAATGAAGTAAATACTTATCTTGATGTAAGATAGGGTTTAAAACCCTAAAATACTGTACAAGACACCTTAGGTTCGGTTTTAGGTTTTCACTCCAAAAGACTCTCTCTAAAACTGAAAAATTCGGATTCTATATATAAGATTACATATGCGACGGCGTCACCTTATGTTTCGTGATGCCGTCGTGTCGCCGTCATTAGGGTTTCGTCTTGGCCACGTTAACCTTGCGACGGCGTCACCTTATGTCCGTGACGCCGTCCTCTTCAGCTTCTGACATCGTCTGGATTGCATCTAGGCCGTCTGAGTAGCGACGGCCTACTCTTTTACAACTAGACGTCGTCACTTGAAAATACGAGTTTTGGGTTCTGAACCGTCACAAAAATCCTCGGACGGCGTCGCAATTAGCACCTGACGCCGTCGCCTTCTATTTTCATCAGCTGTGAGTGTCTCGATTTTGACTTTGGCCATTTTCTTCATATATTCGCGCCTTTTCGTCCAAATAAGTGCCATTCCAGCATTTTGCCTTCAAGAGACCTAAAAAGTGAAAAAGAACGATATTAAGCAATAACGGATATAAAAGTGATCAAATAAGGGCTAAAACGACCCCTCAAAATGGTATCTTTTAAAACCTTATCATAAGACCACTGGATTTGATGACTTCCCTTCCAAAATTGCAACTGCTATCATTTGTTTGTCTGATGGGAGGAATTTTAATTGGTCTAGGATGATTTATGAAGGGTTTGTGCAAAATATTAGGAAAAAGGGTAAATATTACTTATATCCTAGGTTTGTACAATTGATTGTGAAAAGTCAAATAGAAGAACCTATTGAGCATACTAGGGAGTATGAAGTGCATTATATGCTTCCTAAGGTTTTTGCACATATGAGGAATCAGAATCCTAATTTTCAAATTAGACATGTTCCCTTATTCCCACATATGATTAATTTTCCTGCTATTCCTGAGTTTGATGAAGGTCTTGAATCCCAACCCATAGAACCTGAACCCACTGCTAGTACATCTCAACCCACTGACAGTACACTTGTACCCACTGTTAGTGAATCTCAACCCACTGCTAGTCAAACACAAACCACTGTTAAACCAATTTTATGGACTAGGAGGAGGAAGGGCACCAAGCTACCTCAGGCTGGTGTTAGTGGTGTTGTAAATGAGGCTGTCACAAGTTGTGGAGGTGACATGATTGGAAGGGCTTCCACTAGTGATTCATGCTTAGATGCTGGTCAGGATAGTGGAAACATCATTAAGACCCAACCTTTGGCAACTCCTAATGTGGAGAGTTCCTTGGAACTTAACACAGGTGGAGGAATCCCTAGCCAACGGGCTCACTTAGGGTGCATAGATGATCAAGCAAGGTCTGATGCTATGTTTACTTTATCCAAGGATTCACCTCTCAGAGCAGTTAACACAGCTCGAAGTGATAAGGATAGTTTGGAACATGAAAATGAATTGACGGATCCTGAACTGTAACATGCTAACTTTTCCAATGAACCACCTCTCGGACCAGTTAACACAGGTCGAAGTGGGGAGGATATTCTTGAACGATTTAATGAATTGACGGTTAAGTGTACCAAAATGGAGGTTACAATCTCAAGTCTTTAAGAGTTGGCTGTGTTTCAGGGTAAAGAGATTAGGAGGCTGAAGCACAGAGTGTTTGTTTTAGAGAAAGTGAGGAGACCTAGGGTTGCTGTCTTAAGGCATATGAGAAAGTTGAAAAAAAAGGTGGACTCCTCTCCAGCTGTGAATATGGAGAATGTACCCAAACAGGGGAGGAGTAAAGGCATGAATTCAGGGGAGGCTGTAGATGTGCATATGGATGAGGATGTGGATAGTGGAGAACAAGCACAACAATTTTTGGTATCTGATAAAGATGGGAATGAAGTTGTTCTTGAAAGTTTGAAGACTGTGGTAGAAGATGAAGTGTTGCAGGACACAACCACTGATAGTGTGTTTGCAACCACGGCTAGTATTATTGAAACCACTACTGCAGTTTCAGATAAGGTAATCACAACCACTCCCACTTTAAACTTACCCACTGCTATCATAACCACTTCTACAATTGTTACAACTACCTCTGTATCACCACCTAAATCTAAAGAAGTTGAGAATGAAGTTGCAAGTACACTGATCAATCTAAGCAAAACCTCAACTAACCTTACACCCATCATTGCACCTGTTTCATCTCTTAAATCTACTGCAACCAAAACCAAAGGTAAAATTTTAGTTATTGGTGAGCCTTTGAAGAAGAAGGTGGCTCAACCAGACATTGGTAAGGGTAAAGGTATTGCAGCACCAGTTTTGAATTTTAAAAGTAGAGAAGAACAGATTGCTTATGATGAAGAGTATACAAGAAACATGTTAGCTTAAGAGGAAGCAGCTTGGGAGAAACATAAGCAAGAAGAAGAGGAGGCTACTCAGAAATGGTTAGCTAAATGGTATGAAACACAAAACTATATTCAAGCTTATAATAAAATACAAGATGAGTATACTACTCAAGAATGGGCATTGTTAGATGTTGATGAAAGAGCTAGAATCTTGGGTGAATGGGCAAGGAGGATTAGTAAGGAAAAGAAGCAAGTTAAAATGAAGAAATCTCCTACAAAAGGTGAGATGAGGAATGTACTGATGAAGATTATTAAGAATTCAGGCATACATATTTCTGAAAATCTTAGTAAATGTTCATTTGAGAGAATTCATGAGCTTTATCTGATGTGTATGAGGATTAATAATGATGATTTCTTTCCAACGAATTCTGAAAAAGAAGAAGAGTGGATTCAAAGTAGACAAAAGAGAAAATCTGAGATTCAGGAGACATCTGGTTCTAAAAGAATGAAAGTGAATGAAGATGGAAATCAAATTATCTCTTATGAATTTAAGCTTAATGGAAGTGCAGGATGTTGGAAAATTCAAAGACTCAATAATAAAGTTTCTGAGTTTGATAAATTTTCACAGATGCTTCAATATCTGGATAGGGATGATTTGATGAATCTTTGGAAGATTTATAAGAGTAAGTTTGGTGATGTACATCCAGATGATTATCATGAGAGAATGGTTTATGATAACTTAAAGATTTTGTTTGAGCCTACTCATGATGAACCTGAATGGAAAGGACTCTACAATGGTCAAGTTACAAGATGGTTTCTATATCAAACTTGTGGAGTTCATGTGTTAACTATTTCTGGAGAAGTTATTCATATGCTTGTAGAAGGTGATTATCCTCAATTGAATAGTTATCCATAAGTTATTACTCAGATGGTGAAGCCTGGTGGTTTAAAGATGTTGATGCCCTATGATGATCAAGCTTGCAGTTTGTTGCTGAAGTATGAGACAATTCTTAAAACTGGTAAGTGTTTGGATACATCCTCCAATTCAGGTGTTTTGAGCTTAAAGGAAACTTGAGAATTATATTTGAATCTATCAAGTTTAGGGGAGGATTGTTGGGTTTTAGGTTCCTTGGATCATGAATTATTCTAAGTATGGGAACCACAGATAGAGTTGGTGAAACTACGGACAGAAGAATGAATCCACTGCTAAAGATAAACTACGGCTAGTAGTAATATGAAACCACTGATATTGTATTGTAACCACTGCTAGTCTTGTATAGTCGGTTTAATATTTTGTATTAGATAAATATGGAAAAGATATTTATCTTGTAGGATACGTATTGTATTATGTAAAGGACTCCTTGGCCTATAAAAGGAGGTCCTAGGTTAGATTAGATATACGTATGTTTTATATCTAAGGTCGATACACTTCAAGGTTGTGAAACCCTAATACTGGTTAGAGTATTTGTATTAATAATAATATTGAGGTGTTGAATGTTTATTGTTCTTCTTCTTAAGATTAAGTATTAAATTCCGCTTTGTGGAAAACTAGAAGGGGCCATTGAATAGTTTTGCCGATTTTATGTTAGTTTCAAAAACTTTTAGATTCGTTAATATGTGAGATCCTATGGATGTAGAGAAAGTATAGATCTAATGATAAAGCAAGTAAATAAAGTAAAGCGAAGGGAAAGAAAAGACACAACCGATGTATAGTGGTTCGGCTACAAGGACACCTTCCTTGCCCTACTCCACTCCCCGAGTCACCTACTCGAGAGTTCAAGCACTATGTCAACAAACTCCTTCACTTGGCGGAGAAGCCTTCACAACGTTGCTTACACTTTTTCCGGTACAAAGCTAAATACCGAGAACGTAGCATGGTGGACCAACCCAACACGACTATTACACAACAAATATGTGAAATATCAAATACAAGATCTTTACTATAGAAATATTGCGGAGTGACAAATCAATCAAGGACCCCTTTCTTGGATGACTTGTAGAATGCTCGTGATCTCGCCTTAGAGAAGGACCTATATGAGGATCACAAATAGAAAGAAAGAAGAACAACTCTCTAGATCAAGTGATCTATATGTTAGAAGAGAATGAGAGTGTATAAGAGATTTAGTAAGAAGAGGGGTAAGTTAGAATGAAGAAATGGCTCTCTATTTATAGGCAAAAATCTTCACTGTTCCCCGGATCCCACGGATCCCTTCCACTTGGGATCCGTCTAGTGTAATCCTAGGGATCCGTGGAACGCTCCTCTTTGCCCATGGGTTTTTTTGGTTATGGGTCATGGGTTATGGGTTGGTCCATGGGTTTTCTTTAGATTCAATGTATCTAAGTATACATTGTATCTAGTCAACTTGGGTATGGGTTAAGATCCATGGGTTATGGTTTTTACCCATCCTAATAAACTATTACAACAGATGCTTAATTATTACATTTTTGTATTTAAATGGCTATATGTAACTGCTTTACAAAAATAACATGTATCCTTATAATTATACTTAAGATAACATTATATTTGTTATCAACAAAACACAAAGAGATCGCAAAATATTAATAAACGTTTTTACGGTTTATTTGTATTAACAATCTCCCCCCTTTTGTTGATGACAAAACATAATGTTATGATGAGTAAAACTTAAGAATAGATGTATGTTTGAAAGCGCCTAAGTTTTACTTCTTCTCCCCCTTTTTGTCGAAACAAAAAGTTAACCCTTGGAGGAAATAAACATAAAAGTGTGGAAAAAGTAGTCCACGTATTTCTAACTCCCCCTTGACTGTAGCTCCCTCTAGTTTGGGGCGTCAAGTGAAGAAAAATAAATCCTACAAAAAGAAAAGTTAGTAACATGCTTAAATAATCTTTTGATTGCCGAGAATCAAGATTGGGAGCCAAGGTATGTAAACAAGGCCTTGTGATAAAACAACAAATTGTAGTGGTTTTTATGCCACTTACAAGCATGTAAACATAAGAACAAGACTTGTTCTTGAAAATGACTTGAAAAGAAAAAAAAATACTAAAAATAGAAAATAGTAGTAGTGATTCCTTCCATGCTTGCATAAGGTTATGGATGGAGGTTTTGATGAGTGATTGTATTGATGCGATCAAGGATGAGGTTGAGTATGAAACGCATTTCTTCCCTAACTTCTATTGCAATTTCCCTAGTGGATTGGCAATGTTCACAATGTAAATGATGTGGGTAATGAGTGCGGAAGTTTTCCGGTTTGTTTTGATTTGAGTTATGCGGAAGATGTGGTGGAAAAATAGGAAATTATGGATCAACATCCGGAATGTTTGTAAATGGTGGTGGAAAAGAACCTAGATTTTCTTGTAATGTGATGGGAGCTAATGGTGGTGATGTTTCAAGATCTTGAAAATTAGTATTTGGAGATGTGGGTGGTGTTGAAAAGACTATTTCTTTTTGTTTAGGTTGTTTAGATCTTGTTGGAGTCTTAAGAAGTTACAAAAGAGTGACTTTAGGTGGTGATGAAGTTGGTGTACTTGTTGGTGATGAGGGAGGTGCTATAATGGAAGCATCTTGTGGTGAGTTATTTGTTGAGGATGAACCATTTGAGGTTGGTTTTGCTAAACAACAAGATCGGATACTAATCCGTGCGGATATCCTAGAGTTTGATTGTGGTATTTTGGATGGTGGTAGTACAAAGGTTTGGGTATCATGAAGATGATTGTTTGTACTAGGTGATTCTTCTAAAGGGTTTTTGGATGACATGGTGTATTGTGTTTGTAAGGATGAGATGGATTATGCAAGCATTTTGGGAGTTCTATATATAGAAAAACAAAGCATTGTAATGAATGATTGACCCAAAATGTGGATTAAAATCTAATGATTAGATATGAATTCAAGGTATGTGATCATGAGAACACAAGCATTAAAGAGCATACTCCCAAAAATGAAACAAATGTGGATTTTTCATCCAAAGTGAAAAAATAAAAGGTAAAAACAGCTTATGTTTCACGGATCCCACAGATCCTTCCCTTGAGGGATCCGTCCAGCATGAAGGCTGGGATCCGTGGGTCTGGTGATTCAAGCAGCCCAAAATTTTCCTTTTGGAAACATTTTTGCCTAGTGTGTGCCTATATGCAAACTATTTGGAGTTACGGTTATCTCGACCCTTAAAAAAGAAATAGAAAATAAACTAGAAGTAGAAAAACATCCTATTGAGATAACCCGAAGACACATATTTAGTACATGAGTACGTAATTTTGTGTTGTCAATGCTCCTAATTCATTGTTGCTTAAATGAATGTACCCGAAAACACATATTAGTTATGTGTCCCCTTTAGCATTCAAAAGACATGAGATGCAATGAAAACGGGTTTTTACTTTGTATTAATAATGAAAAAGCGATTTGTCCTAGACGTGAGAAATTGCTTTTGTGAAATAGATACAGGAAGGTATCATCCTTTTAGAAAACATTTTGAAAAGAGGTTTTCTTTGAAAATGTGTATGTGTTTAAAAAAATAAGAAAGCTATAAGTGGAAAACTTATCTTGGGTTTTGAAAATTCCCGTATTGTTTGTGAGTTGTGCGTGAAATAGAGATCCTAGACTCAGAAAGAAGAAGGCTAGTGTTTACATACCTTGTAGAGTCAAATAAGTTACGAAGTTTGTTCCATTAGACCAAGACCAAGACGAAGTAGGTTGAATTGTTCCCGTTTCAATGGTTTGGTGAGGACGTCGGCTATGTTGTCTTCGGATGCTACCTTCTCAATAGAAATGTTCCCCTTTTGAACATTGTCTCTTAAGAAGTGGTGACGAATCTCTATATGCTTTGTGCGAGAATGCAATACCGGATTCTTGCTTAAGTCGATGGCACCTTTGTTGTCACATAGGATGGCTATGTCGCTTAGATGAATGTCGTAGTCGACTAACGCTTGTTTCATCCATAGTACTTGTTGGCATGCTTTGCCGGCGGAGACGTACTCGGCTTCAATTGTTGATATTGCTAATGTCATTTGTTTCTTAGAGAACCAAGACGTTAAACAACATCCCATGAAAGTACACACCCCACTTGTACTTTTTCTATCAACGTAATCACCTGCATGTTCAGAATCTGCATATACAATTGTTTCTACTCCTGTGCCCTTAGGATACCATAATCCTAATTGCGTTGTACCCTTAATGTATCTAAATATCCTTTTTACGGCTTCTAGGTGTGATGTTTTAGGGTCTTCTTGAAACCTAGCACATAAGCAAACACTAAACATGACATCCGGCCTACTTGCCGTGAGGTAGAGAAGACTACCTATCATGCCACGATATTTAGTATTATCAACGGATTCGCCGTCTTCGTCTTTTGTGAGTTTGGTATCGGATGACATTGGTGTCCTAATTGGTTTTGATTCTTCTAGACCGAATTTCTTTAACATCTCCTTTATGTATTTAGATTGATTAAAGAAGATACCATCTTCTACTTGTTTAATTTGTAGACCAAGAAAGAAACTAAGTTCTCCCATCATATTCATCTCGAACTCGTCATGCATGATTTTAGAGAAATCATCAAACATGTCTTGACAAGTGGATCCGAATATAATATCATCTACATATATGTGACTCTCTTTTCTTAGTAAAAAGTGTGTTGTCAATTAACCCCATGGTATAGTTGTGTTTAATTAAAAAGGACTTAAGTCTATCATACCAAGCTTTTGGAGCTTGTTTAAGACCGTAAAGGGCTTTCTTTAATTTGTATACACGTTTGGGTTTTTTAAAATCGATGAAGCCCGGAGGTTGAGCTACATATACTTCTTCATTAATGAAACCATTTAGAAAAGCGCTTTTGACATCCATTTGATAAAGCTTTAGATCATTAGCACAAGAATACGTAAGAAGTATTCTTATAGACTCTAATCTAGCCATGGGGGCATAGGTCTCATCAAAGTCTATTCATTCTTGTTGGTTATACCCTTGGGCAACGAGTCTAGCCTTGTTCCTAGACACTACTTCGTTTGCATCTAATTTGTTTTTATAAACCCCTTTTGTTCCTATTATGGTTTGATTACTAGGTGGAGGGACAAGCGTCCAAATATCATTAGAAACGAATTGATTTAGTTCTTCTTGCATAGCCATTACCCAACTCTCATCTTTTATGGCTTCTTGTGTATTCTTAGGTTCTATGGTTGAAACGAAACAAAACAAGCTACTTTGGTTTAGAACTTGAGACCTTAATGTTCGTTCGTTTAGCTTTCCTATGACTTTATCTACGGGGTGATCTTTGGACTCTTTAATGTTTATGATTTCATCATTTAAAGGTTCTTCTTCTTCATTTATCCTTTTCTTTATTACTATAGCTTCACTTTCTATGATCTCGTCATCGACCAGAGGTGGAGAGGGTTTGGGTGGACTTTCATCAAATTGTATGTTTAATGACTCGTCTACCTTCATTGTTTCTTTGTTTATTATGACGTAAGCTTTGCTATTTTGCGAGTAACCTAGAAAGATACCTTCGGTTGATTTAGGATCAAATTTTGTAAGGTAATCTTTAGTGTTAAGAATAAAACATTTGCTTCCAAAGACTCTAAAGTGATTTAACGTAGGCTTTTTGCCTCGGAGTAACTCATATGGAGTTTTACCTAAGATTGGTCTAATTAACACTCGATTGAGTATGTACGTTGAAGTATGAACGGCATTACACCAAAACTTTTGAGGTATGGATTGTTCATTAAGCATGGTTCGACTCATTTCTTGTAGGGTTCTTATCTTTCTTTCTACTACCCCATTCGATTGTGGAGTGCGTGGAGCCGAGAAGTTGTGATTAATACCATTAGCGTCACAAAAGGCTCCAAATTGCACTTCGTTATCGAATTCCCTACCATGATCCGTCCTAATGGACACTATAGGACTTCCTAGTTGTCTTTGGATCTTTTTGCTTAATATTTCAAAATAATTAAAGGTTTCCGTTTTGTTCTTTAAAAATTTTGTCCATGTATACCTAGAGTAGTCATCCACTATGACCAAAGTGTAGTAGTTGCCTCCATAACTTTGGATAGCGGATGGACCAAATAAATCCATATGTAGTAATTCTAGACACCTAGTTGTAGACACCATGTTTTTAGCTTTATGATTAGAATGAGCTTGTTTTCCTATATTACAAGCATAACAAAAATGATGTTCATATTTTAACTTAGGTATATCTCTTACTAGATCTTTGGATGATAGCGATTGAAGAAGTCGCATGTTGGCGTGACCCAATCTTCGATGCCATAAGGTCGAAGTATCATCCATAGAGGTAAGACATAGTTTGTCTTTAGGTTCATTACCGATTTTAATGACATAGACTCCATGTTTCCTAATTCCTCTTCCTATGGTTATGCCATTTTTTAGTATCTTACTACCGATTTCGGTAAAAAGTACATTGCACTTTTTATCACATATTTGTCCTATACTTAAGAGGTTAAAGTTTAGGTTTTCTACATGACACACATCGTTAATGGTTAGAGATTTGTTAGAAATCGTACCTTTACCGATGATTCTACTTTTGCTATTTTCAAACACCACATTACCTCCATTTATGGATTCATATGTGGAGAATAGATCCCTATTGCCGGTCATGTGCCTCGTGCACCCGCTATCCTTGACTCATTCATCGGGGTCTAGGTCGACCTTTAAGCACACCTAAAACAATAATAAACTCAAAAGTTTGGTCCCCATTTGTTCATGGGTCCATTAGTGTTAAACATTTCATTCATGTTAGACATGTATGGATAAGATGAGTATGCATTCCATGGAGCAAAGTTTTGAAAAGGAAAACCGTTTTGCATATTTGGGTTCCATCCCATTTGATGGTTACTTCTTGGATAAACATTATTAGGTCTCCTTGATGGATTATGTTTTGAAAAAGATGGAGCTTTGTTTCTTGCAAAAGTAGGATTATATTTTGGAGGTGGTTGTCTAGTGGTGACATGAGTTGGTTTCTTCCTATTAACGATAACAAATACAGTTCTAGTTGAAGAAGCTACGTTATTACCACTATTTGCTACAGCAGATCCACGGATCCCTGTCTATGACTTCTTTATCTAAACGTTGATTTTGACTCTTTAAAAGCTTGTTTTTGTTAATTAGTTTTAAGCTAATATTGCATAGTTTGTCATATTCATTATGCAATGAGTCGTCATCAAGTGATGAAACTACTATAGTATTCGTGACATACCTCGTCATTTGCCATGAGACAAATTTCTTCATCCTCCTCGTCGCTCATTCCCCACGTGCCGCTCACGAACGCCTTTTGATCATCCCGTTTGGGACACTTACTAATAAAGTGGTTTGGGTCCCCACATTTAAAGCAAGTACGATCATCCTTTGGCTTCTCGTCCTCTTTGATTTTCCGAAAGCCTTTCTTATCGTCATACGGTTGTTTGACGTATCTTCCCTTTCTTCTAAAGAACTTTTTAAAGTCCCTTACCGCCATAGCGAACTCCTCGTCGTCACTACCCGAGGAGGAGTTCTCTTCATCGCTTGAAGCCTTTTTGGCTTTTAGGGCAAGAGATTTGTGTTTCTCTTTCACCTTTGAGGCTTCGGAGTCTTTAGCTAGGACAAGTTCGTAGACTTTTAGGTTGCCTATGAGTTCATCGAGGGTGAGGGTTGTCAAATCTTTTGACTCTTCGATCGCCGTTACCTTGGATCTCCACTTCGATGGAAGTGCCCTTAGATATCTCCTAACATGGTTACGGCTAGAAGAAGATTCATCAAGTGCTTGTAAAGATGTAATAATAGTATTAAAGTTAGCAAATGAATGATCTATAGTTTCCTCATCCGGTATTGAAAATTGTTCATATTGTTGAACAAATAAATCAATTTTATTATTTTTAACTTGTTCGTTGCCTTGATGAGTTACAACTAAAGAATTCCAAATTTCTTTAGAGGTTTTAAGCAAAGAAATTCTTCTAAAGAAATTCTTTCGAATTCCTTTTTCGGTAAAGCATTATATAAAACCATTTTTGCTTCACTATTTTTAGAAAGCTTTTTCTTCAAATCATCATTTAGTTTATCATGAGGTATGTTAACTATATTCCCTTTATCATCTTTTGAGGTAGCCTCAAAATCGCCTTCAACAATAATGTACCAAAGATCAATATCTTTAGATTTCACATATGTTTCGAATCTATTTTTCCAATATATAAAACCATTAGTTTCAAATAGTGGTGGTCGTTGCATAGATTGCCCTTCCTTATAATTTTCAGAACCCATAGTGATCGAAAAGTTTTTAAAAAACAATTTTATTTTAAAACTTTTATAAACTTAGCTCTTGATGCCAATTGTGGAAAACTATAAGGGGGGTTGAATAGTTTTGCCGATTTTACGTTAGTTTCAAAAACTTTTAGATTCGTTAATATGTGAGATCTTATGGATGTAGAGAAAGTATAGATCTAATGATAAAGCAAGTAAATAAAGTAAAGCGAAGGGAAAGAAAAGACACAACCGATGTATAGTGGTTCGGCTACAAGGACACCTTCCTTGCCCTACTCCACTCCCCGAGTCACCTACTCGAGAGTTCAAGCACTATGTCAACAAACTCCTTCACTTGGCGGAGAAGCCTTCACAACGTTGCTTACACTTTTTCCGGTACAAAGCTAAATACCGAGAACGTAGCATGGTGGACCAACCCAACACGACTATTACACAACAAATATGTGAAATATCAAATACAAGATCTTTACTATAGAAATATTGCGGAGTGACAAATCAATCAAGGACCCCTTTCTTGGATGACTTGTAGAATGCTCGTGATCTCGCCTTAGAGAAGGACCTATATGAGGATCACAAATAGAAAGAAAGAAGAACAACTCTCTAGATCAAGTGATCTATATGTTAGAAGAGAATGAGAGTGTATAAGAGATTTAGTAAGAAGAGGGGTAAGTTAGAATGAAGAAATGGCTCTCTATTTATAGGCAAAAATCTTCACTGTTCCCCGGATCCCACGGATCCCTTCCACTTGAGATCCGTCTAGTGTAATCCTAGGGATCCGTGGAACGCTCCTCTTTGCCCATGGGTTTTTTTTTTGTTATGGGTCATGGGTTATGGGTTGGTCCATGGGTTTTCTTTAGATTCAATGTATCTAAGTATACATTGTATCTAGTCAACTTGGGTATGGGTTAAGATCCATTGGGTTATGGTCCATGGGTTATGGTTTTTACCCATCCTAATCAACTATTACAACAAATGTTTAATTATTACATTTTTGTATTTAAATGGCTATATGTAACTGCTTTACAAAAATAACATGTATCCTTATAATTATACTTAAGATAACATTATATTTGTTATCAACAAAACACAAAGAGATCGCAAAATATTAATAAACGTTTTTACGGTTTATTTGTATTAACAATCTCCCCCCTTTTGTTGATGACAAAACATAATGTTATGATGAGTAAAACTTAAGAATAGATGTATGTTTGAAAGCGCCTAAGTTTTACTTCTTCTCCCCCTTTTTGTCGAAACAAAAAGTTAACCCTTGGAGGAAATAAACATAAAAGTGTGGAAAAAGTAGTCCACGTATTTCTAACTCCCCCTTGACTGTAGCTCCCTCTAGTTTGGGGCGTCAAGTGAAGAAAAATAAATCCTACAAAAAGAAAAGTTAGTAACATGCTTAAATAATCTTTTGATTGCCGAGAATCAAGATTGGGAGCCAAGGTATGTAAACAAGGCCTTGTGATAAAACAACAAATTGTAGTGGTTTTTATGCCACTTACAAGCATGTAAACATAAGAACAAGACTTGTTCTTGAAAATGACTTGAAAAGAAAAAAAAATACTAAAAATAGAAAATAGTAGTAGTGATTCCTTCCATGCTTGCATAAGGTTATGGATGGAGGTTTTGATGAGTGATTGTATTGATGCGATCAAGGATGAGGTTGAGTATGAAACGCATTTCTTCCCTAACTTCTATTGCAATTTCCCTAGTGGATTGGCAATGTTCACAATGTAAATGATGTGGGTAATGAGTGCGGAAGTTTTCCGGTTTGTTTTGATTTGAGTTATGCGGAAGATGTGGTGGAAAAATAGGAAATTATGGATCAACATCCGGAATGTTTGTAAATGGTGGTGGAAAAGAACCTAGATTTTCTTGTAATGTGATGGGAGCTAATGGTGGTGATGTTTCAAGATCTTGAAAATTAGTATTTGGAGATGTGGGTGGTGTTGAAAAGACTATTTCTTTTTGTTTAGGTTGTTTAGATCTTGTTGGAGTCTTAAGAAGTTACAAAAGAGTGACTTTAGGTGGTGATGAAGTTGGTGTACTTGTTGGTGATGAGGGAGGTGCTATAATGGAAGCATCTTGTGGTGAGTTATTTGTTGAGGATGAACCATTTGAGGTTGGTTTTGCTAAACAACAAGATCGGATACTAATCCGTGCGGATATCCTAGAGTTTGATTGTGGTATTTTGGATGGTGGTAGTACAAAGGTTTGGGTATCATGAAGATGATTGTTTGTACTAGGTGATTCTTCTAAAGGGTTTTTGGATGACATGGTGTATTGTGTTTGTAAGGATGAGATGGATTATGCAAGCATTTTGGGAGTTCTATATATAGAAAAACAAAGCATTGTAATGAATGATTGACCCAAAATGTGGATTAAAATCTAATGATTAGATATGAATTCAAGGTATGTGATCATGAGAACACAAGCATTAAAGAGCATACTCCCAAAAATGAAACAAATGTGGATTTTTCATCCAAAGTGAAAAAATAAAAGGTAAAAACAGCTTATGTTTCACGGATCCCACAGATCCTTCCCTTGAGGGATCCGTCCAGCATGAAGGCTGGGATCCGTGGGTCTGGTGATTCAAGCAGCCCAAAATTTTCCTTTTGGAAACATTTTTGCCTAGTGTGTGCCTATATGCAAACTATTTGGAGTTACGGTTATCTCGACCCTTAAAAAAGAAATAGAAAATAAACTAGAAGTAGAAAAACATCCTATTGAGATAACCCGAAGACACATATTTAGTACATGAGTACGTAATTTTGTGTTGTCAATGCTCCTAATTCATTGTTGCTTAAATGAATGTACCCGAAAACACATATTAGTTATGTGTCCCCTTTAGCATTCAAAAGACATGAGATGCAATGAAAACGGGTTTTTACTTTGTATTAATAATGAAAAAGCGATTTGTCCTAGACGTGAGAAATTGCTTTTGTGAAATAGATACAGGAAGGTATCATCCTTTTAGAAAACATTTTGAAAAGAGGTTTTCTTTGAAAATGTGTATGTGTTTAAAAAAATAAGAAAGCTATAAGTGGAAAACTTATCTTGGGTTTTGAAAATTCCCGTATTGTTTGTGAGTTGTGCGTGAAATAGAGATCCTAGACTCAGAAAGAAGAAGGCTAGTGTTTACATACCTTGTAGAGTCAAATAAGTTACGAAGTTTGTTCCATTAGACCAAGACCAAGACGAAGTAGGTTGAATTGTTCCCGTTTCAATGGTTTGGTGAGGACGTCGGCTATGTTGTCTTCGGATGCTACCTTCTCAATAGAAATGTTCCCCTTTTGAACATTGTCTCTTAAGAAGTGGTGACGAATCTCTATATGCTTTGTGCGAGAATGCAATACCGGATTCTTGCTTAAGTCGATGGCACCTTTGTTGTCACATAGGATGGCTATGTCGCTTAGATGAATGTCGTAGTCGACTAACGCTTGTTTCATCCATAGTACTTGTTGGCATGCTTTGCCGGCGGAGACGTACTCGGCTTCAATTGTTGATATTGCTAATGTCATTTGTTTCTTAGAGAACCAAGACGTTAAACAACATCCCATGAAAGTACACACCCCACTTGTACTTTTTCTATCAACGTAATCACCTGCATGTTCAGAATCTGCATATACAATTGTTTCTACTCCTGTGCCCTTAGGATACCATAATCCTAATTGCGTTGTACCCTTAATGTATCTAAATATCCTTTTTACGGCTTCTAGGTGTGATGTTTTAGGGTCTTCTTGAAACCTAGCACATAAGCAAACACTAAACATGACATCCGGCCTACTTGCCGTGAGGTAGAGAAGACTACCTATCATGCCACGATATTTAGTATTATCAACGGATTCGCCGTCTTCGTCTTTTGTGAGTTTGGTATCGGATGACATTGGTGTCCTAATTGGTTTTGATTCTTCTAGACCGAATTTCTTTAACATCTCCTTTATGTATTTAGATTGATTAAAGAAGATACCATCTTCTACTTGTTTAATTTGTAGACCAAGAAAGAAACTAAGTTCTCCCATCATATTCATCTCGAACTCGTCATGCATGATTTTAGAGAAATCATCAAACATGTCTTGACAAGTGGATCCGAATATAATATCATCTACATATATGTGACTCTCTTTTCTTAGTAAAAAGTGTGTTGTCAATTAACCCCATGGTATAGTTGTGTTTAATTAAAAAGGACTTAAGTCTATCATACCAAGCTTTTGGAGCTTGTTTAAGACCGTAAAGGGCTTTCTTTAATTTGTATACACGTTTGGGTTTTTTAAAATCGATGAAGCCCGGAGGTTGAGCTACATATACTTCTTCATTAATGAAACCATTTAGAAAAGCGCTTTTGACATCCATTTGATAAAGCTTTAGATCATTAGCACAAGAATACGTAAGAAGTATTCTTATAGACTCTAATCTAGCCATGGGGGCATAGGTCTCATCAAAGTCTATTCATTCTTGTTGGTTATACCCTTGGGCAACGAGTCTAGCCTTGTTCCTAGACACTACTTCGTTTGCATCTAATTTGTTTTTATAAACCCCTTTTGTTCCTATTATGGTTTGATTACTAGGTGGAGGGACAAGCGTCCAAATATCATTAGAAACGAATTGATTTAGTTCTTCTTGCATAGCCATTACCCAACTCTCATCTTTTATGGCTTCTTGTGTATTCTTAGGTTCTATGGTTGAAACGAAACAAAACAAGCTACTTTGGTTTAGAACTTGAGACCTTAATGTTCGTTCGTTTAGCTTTCCTATGACTTTATCTACGGGGTGATCTTTGGACTCTTTAATGTTTATGATTTCATCATTTAAAGGTTCTTCTTCTTCATTTATCCTTTTCTTTATTACTATAGCTTCACTTTCTATGATCTCGTCATCGACCAGAGGTGGAGAGGGTTTGGGTGGACTTTCATCAAATTGTATGTTTAATGACTCGTCTACCTTCATTGTTTCTTTGTTTATTATGACGTAAGCTTTGCTATTTTGCGAGTAACCTAGAAAGATACCTTCGGTTGATTTAGGATCAAATTTTGTAAGGTAATCTTTAGTGTTAAGAATAAAACATTTGCTTCCAAAGACTCTAAAGTGATTTAACGTAGGCTTTTTGCCTCGGAGTAACTCATATGGAGTTTTACCTAAGATTGGTCTAATTAACACTCGATTGAGTATGTACGTTGAAGTATGAACGGCATTACACCAAAACTTTTGAGGTATGGATTGTTCATTAAGCATGGTTCGACTCATTTCTTGTAGGGTTCTTATCTTTCTTTCTACTACCCCATTCGATTGTGGAGTGCGTGGAGCCGAGAAGTTGTGATTAATACCATTAGCGTCACAAAAGGCTCCAAATTGCACTTCGTTATCGAATTCCCTACCATGATCCGTCCTAATGGACACTATAGGACTTCCTAGTTGTCTTTGGATCTTTTTGCTTAATATTTCAAAATAATTAAAGGTTTCCGTTTTGTTCTTTAAAAATTTTGTCCATGTATACCTAGAGTAGTCATCCACTATGACCAAAGTGTAGTAGTTGCCTCCATAACTTTGGATAGCGGATGGACCA